>LUCW03000052.1:0-20000 GCA_001586965.3 Sphaeroforma sirkka | reverse complement strand
AAAAAAACGCAATCAGATGGACGTCGTTGTGCGTAACCTGGTGAGTGTTTGTGCCACAGGGGTTTATCAAAAGCTCTACTTATTATGAGAATGCATCTGAGATGTGTACATCTAGACCCTGTCACGTCATCTGCATCTGTGTATTATTCTGCTATTGTTTGTTGCGTTCTATTCTGTAGATAGAGCTCCGTCAAACTCTGCGAGTCGGTGTTCGAGTGTATGTATTTGGATTCAAATTTTGTTAATTTCTACACGGTCATTCTATGCTAGAGTTGTATTCATATTTTAAAGTTAAGATTTAAAAATGCTTTCCAAGACCTCCGAGCAAAATTACCCGGGAACAAAGTTGTTATAATTAGGCTAAAGTGGACGAGATGGCGTTTGAATGCACATCAACTCTCTACTGAAGTGTAAGAATGACTCGCGCAAGCACACGTGTTGAATCATTATAAAGGCATGTGCAGGATTACCAAGATAGGTTCTAGCGTTCTATGCCAGGTAGCTGTGCTTTGGAGGTTGCGGTTTTTAGAGTTTATGCCATTTTTGTGCTGAAGCCAATCTGCCCCATCGGGCAGATATAGATATACCAAAGTTATATATGGGAGTACCCGTTGTTCGCCGCACGCTCCTGCATCATTTGTCACAGCTTTGACTGCACCCTCACACACTTTCTAAAGGAAACATACCAGCGAACACCAAAGTTTCCGTTGACTGTCTACTGCACCCTGGACGTTGATGGCTCACGCGCACATGAAGCATCCTTGTGATTGGATGTAGACTCACTTAAAGGTTCACATACCACCTGCCTGCTATAACCACAACCCACTCCTGCATTTAACTCGTTTGCATCGTGGAATTCACTGCCTCTCTGGGGTGTCAACTAACCCCCCCCCCCCCCCCCCCCCCCGTGCGTACAATGCAGCGGTTCGAGGTGCCGGGAGCAAAGAAGAAAGATCCCAAGAAGGTGATTCTGGGCGGCATCAACGGCCATTTCAGAGCATCCAGGCTGACTGTGATCATGGGATCGTCTGGGTATGTGTTGGGGTGACTGTGATAATGGTGATAGGGTGACTGTGATCATGGGATTGTCTGGGTATGTGTTGGGGTGACTGTGATAATGGTGTTAGGGTGACTGTGGTCATAAGATCGTCGGAGTATGTGTTGGGGTGACTGTGATAATGGTGTTAGGGTAACTGTGGTAATGGGATCGTCTGGGTATGAGTTGAGGTGACTGTGATAAAGGTGTTAGGGTGACTGTGATCATAAAATCGTCGGGGTATGTGTTGGGGTGACTGTGATAATGGTGTTAGGGTGACTGTGATCATAAAATCGTCGGGGTATGTGTTGGGGTGACTGTGATAATGGTGTTAGGGTAACTGCGATCATGAGATCGTCTGGGTAAACGTTGGGGCGACTGTAAAATTGTTGTTGTCGGTGACTGTGGTCATGAGATCGCCTGGGTAAGTGTGTAATGCGGTCGGGTGGCAAGTGCTGTTGCAGTCGGCACATGTTTGAGTCTGTGTGACTCTAGATGGCTTCATCTGCGCATGTTGTGGATGGGTTATGTGTGCTTGCTGTACATTGTGATTGGGTTGTGTACTTGCTGTACTTTGTGGTGTCTGCATTAGGGTATATTGCTGTCATATGTGTTGAAAAGTTTGAGATAAGTTAAAGTATCCGCCAAGCGATGCACCAACCTGCTACAGTAGCCGTACGCTGTTGTCACTGATGGCATCGTATCCCACTTCGCTGGGTTCATTAGGTTTTAACCACCCTGTTACAGTAGTCGTTCGCTGTTCTCACTGAAAGTTCACATGCGTTTCCCCACCGGCGTTGGGGGTTCATCATGTGATGAGCTTCCTTCTGTTCCATCATGTGATGAGCTTTCCTCTGCTCCATCATGTGATGAGCTTCCTTCTGTTCCATCACGTGATGAACTTCCTTCTGTTCCATCATGTGATGAGCTTCCTTCTGTTCCATTATGTGATGAGCTTCCTTCTGTTCCATCATGTGATGAGTTTCCTTCTGTTCCATTATGTGATGAGCTTCCTTCTGTTCCATTATGTGATGAGCTTCCTTCCGTTCCATTATGTGATGAGCTTCCTTCTGTTCCATTATGTGATGAGCTTCCTTCTGTTCCATCATGGGATGAGCTTTCTTCTGTTCCATCATGTGATTAACTTACTTCCAAGGGGTAGCCTCTAACTTTTGAATCAGACACCATTGATCACTGGATCTCTGATGACTCACGTGTCATGCCTTGTGTATGTCCACACTTCATCACAGAGCCGGAAAGACGTCCCTACTCAATGTCCTGGGTGGTGAGGTAAGTGATCTGAGGTTTGCGATGGGCATTGGTGGGTTACTGTTACGTTCAGATTAAATGTGAGTGAAAGGCTCTAGAATATGCGAAGGTGCAGATGACCTAGCAAGTGTTGTGTGCTGTGAATGCACAGTGGTGAATAGGCGATGTTCCACTACATTGCAGAGTGTTGCATCGCACGGAGTTGCTCGATGTTGGGTACATCAGTGCAGAACATTCGCTGCACGAATGCAAACAGAGATCCACCCACCTTTCCGTTGTTTACGTCCAAGGATTGTGTGTCGCTTCCATCGTGCCATACGCTCCACCTACTGCGCATGTTAATTGTGTGTTATTGCGCAGGTACCATCGGGCTGTCCGTGCTACTGTCAACCACTGACAGGTATTGTATCTGACTTGACATCGTTGCACAGGTGGACAGGGGAGTGTCAGGAGACATTCTGGTCAACGGCCAAGAAGTCAATGCCAAAAAAATGAAGAAAATCAGTGCCTTTGTGTACCAGGATGATGTGATCATGGCCACTATGACCGTTACGGTTCGTCTCGCAAGTGAACCTTCCACTCTGTATTTGTTTTGTGGTATATATATACATTATTTGATTCGTATAGAGACTATACTCGTTGTCAAGAGCGTTTATCTCTGGACCGCATGCACGAGTATAGAATGCATTGCGTACAGTTCGATGTCGCATCTGTGTGTTTGTCACGTGCGATGGACACACAAATGTATTCATATATACCTATTCGTCTAGTGTATTCATGTATACCTATTCGCCTAATGTATTCATAAAAACCTATTCGCCTAATATATTCATGTACAATTATTCGCCTAATGAATTCATGTATACCTATTCGCCTAATGTATTCATGTATACCTATTCGCCTGTCTGTGGCACACAAATGACACTTAATTTGTGTCATTTGTGTAGGGATTGATTTTAGGAAAAAAACCACTTAACAGTATATCTGTGCATATGAACATCAAGCACTTAATGGCGCTGTACTGTGTGTTTTAGTATATGTAGTTGATGCTCACGATTCATAATCTTTCATGTACAATCGACATGCACACTGAGGCATTTTTGTATATCTGTGTCTTGAGGATTTACATACACACAATACATGCCTCCATTGTGCGTGTGCAATGGGTGCGTAGAGTCAAGTGTAGTTGTGTACCGTAGATGTACGACGGGGTGATCGCCCAATGTATTCTTTTATGTATCAATTGATGTATTCATTAATATATTCATAATGTATTCATCGATGTATTCTTTTATGTATTCATTATTGTATTCATTTATGTATTCATTAATGTATTCATTAATGTATTCATTACTGTATTCATTAGTGTATCCATTAATGTATTCATTAATGTATTCATTATTGAATTCATTTATGTATTCATTATTGTATCAATTTATGTATTCGTTAATATATTCATTAATGTATTCATTGATGTATTCATCAATGTATGTATTCATTTATGTATTCCTTAGTGTATTCATTTCTTATCTTTGTACTACGTGCCTGCGCTGATCTGCACAGGAGGCCATCACATTCTCGGCTAAACTGCGACTGCCCAGTAGCATGCCACTGGACAGCAAAATACACGCTGTGGATGAGGTATGCGCATGCAACAGCACGCCATGCGTCAACGGACGAACATGCACTACCTTTTGTTTGTGTGTTATATGCAGCACGAGAACAACAGCACTCCATCTATCTACGGAGGAACGTGTGGCAATATGTATGGGTATACTGCTTCCTGTCTGTCTTTTAGTTTTAGATCGATAGTTCGCTGGCTCGTTCCCGAGGTGTACTGCGTTTGCGTTCGTACGTGGCCATGAATTCGTGTTCACTAATCAGAGGCTATGCACACGGCTCACACGCACTGGTTTCAGGTGATCGATCTTCTTCATCTGGAGAAGTGTCGAGACGTTGTCATTGGCAACGCGATGATCAAAGGAGTCTCTGGCGGTGAGAGAAAGCGCTGTGCAATTGCCATGGAGATGGTCATCAACCCCGCTGTCCTGTTCCTCGATGGTGTGTGGTGCGCAACAAGACATCGTCTGACTGCAAGTACACACACACACACACACACACACACACACACACATACACATACATATATATATATATATATATATATATATATATATATATATATATATATATATATATATAGATATATATATATATATATATATATATATATATATATATATATATATATATATATATATATATATATATATATATAATGATATATATATATATATATATATATATATATATATATATAATATATATATATATATATATATATATATATATCATTATCTGTATATATATGTATATATATGTATATATATATATATATATATATATATATATGTATATATATATATATCTATATATATATTGTACATGTATATAAATTGTACATGTATATATATTGTGCATGTATTGTATTTATTATTGTCGGTGGACCAACGCAACGGAGGTGTATACATACAAAGGATATACACATGTGTGCGCTCATGAATGTCGCAGATTAGCACGTGACACATACATTCACAAGGTATAAATGTTATGCTTTGTCTTACTCACAAGCCACTCCAATATATCCTCCCTCTTTCTCGCTCTCTCTCAAACCACCCACTCATAATATAATATTTATCATTCGCCCTCATATACCCATCTACCACATATGCTGAACCAAACCCTATACCCTATACCCTAAAAATCCGACACGGCATCGTCTAATGCACAGAGCCCACGAGCGGACTGGACACGTACACAGCCTTCAGTGTAGTACAGACGCTCAAGCAGTTGGCGGCAAGTGGCCGCACAGTGGTTGCTACCCTCCACCAGCCGTCCTCGGGTGAGAGGATGCGTTTTAGCGTGATCGTGAATATGTTATTTGTATATGTGTACATATGCATACGTATCGGTGTATAAAAGGATCACATGTGATTGTTGTTGACAAAAACAAATGAACATTAAGATTACATTGTAGTGCATATATTCATATAAAGCAATCACATGTATTGTAGTAGAGTTTTAGTAACATTTCACGTCATATTACATGTATTCTAGTAGTCCTTCAGTCGTTTGTGTGTGTTGCTCGCCTGTTTGCTGTGCGTAGTGCTCATAGTGCCTTCTGTGTACTTGGCTATCCCGCGTCTCTGTTGCCATTCAGACGCAGTCTGTGGATGGTGTGCGTTAGATACCAATCACATTCCAATCATTCTCGCACTACCACTCATTATATCTGTTTCACGTGCAGAGCTATTCCATATGTTCGACGACTTAACGCTGATGGCCATGGGTCGCATCATGTACATGGTATATGGCAGGTTTAGGAAGGGTGTAGGGTCTAGGGGTATTAGTGTTTATGTGTTTGTGAAGGTGTTTTTGTGCATAGAAAATGTTTCAGTGGAGGTATATATATATATATATATATATATATATATGTATATGCACACATAAAAATATGTAGATGTAAGTACATACCATGAATCAAGTGTTCGCCATACCAGTGGTTAGTGGTCAGTGCATTCTGCGTAGGTTACAAGTCCTTCGGTCTGCTACGACGTGATCGGGAAAGTGCGTCCCATGGATTGGCCCGTTGTCCAGTGCGTTGGTGTGTTGCTGTTCGCAGTTTGTGCCATGGCATTCATGAACTATTGGGACACCTATGCTGTGACCATCATATATGGTGGCTACAAGGTTTGTATTTTTTTGTTTTCAGTTCCCTGTAAGGGATGTGGATCTCTATCCTAACCGTAGTCATCTATCCCACTCATCAGAAAACCCCAAAACCCTGAAACTTAAAAACTTAAAAACTTAAAACCCTGATCCCTATCTTAACGGTACTTATCTATCCCATTTAACATCATATTATTATAATCATGCCACTACAATCATATGAATATACTTGTCATTATCATCATGCCATATACTAGCCAACATGCTTATATTCGTATGCTTGTTTTTTTACATACTTATCATCATCCGCTTATCGTCATACTCTTATTTTACTGTCTTGGACCACTAAATGAACAGTTTCACACACATCTGTTGCCACCTTTTGTTTCTCCATTGCTCAGGGGGAGAGCAGTCAGACGGTGAAGTACTTTGCTGACTTGGGCTTTCAATGCCCGAACTTCACCAACCCCGCGGACTTCTTCTTCATGGAAGTGCTTAATACCACCGACACCATGACAGCCCACAAGGACACCCCCGCCGACTCACAGGTGGGGTTGGCGAGACAGAGCATCACTAGTGCCTTGTCCTTGGTTGCTGATGCCATGGGTGTTAGTGCTGAGGGTGATAAGGCGGCTGATGAGGTGTTCTATGGAGACAACGGAGACGAGCGAACGCTGGTGAGTGAACAGCCGCGTGTGTGTGGGGTAATGCAATAACTACACGCGAACACGCACACACAGCATATGCATGTACGTATAGAGAGGGTTGTATAATTGTGTATATGTGATGCATATGCATGTACGTGTAGAGAGAGAGTTGTATAATTGTGTATATGTGATGCATATGCATGTACGTATAGAGAGAGGGTTGTACAATTGTGTATATGTGATGTATATGCATGTACGTGTAGAGAGAGGGTTGTGTGATTGTGTATATGTGATGCATATGAACATATATGTCGATGGGTTTTGGAAGGTGCTAGGATGCGCTGTGGTAGCGGCGTTGAGTCATTAAAGGGAAAGAATACACTGTGGTGTAGCATGTGTGCCATTCACGTGTGTAGCTGATGCACTGTGTGCCATTCACCTGTGTGTGTGGTGGTTGCACGAACATGTGAAGCGCCCACATCGCTTAGGTCGAGCATTGGAATCGATTCACTTAGGGTTTTGGCTATTCACTTAGGGTTCAGGGTTTAGGGTTTTAGCCAATCCAAAATTATTGCACTTTTAAAGCTTAAACCCAACATTTACCATACCTTGCAATTCTCAGCGGCTTCTTGACCAATGGGATCAAAGTAGTGGTGCGGCGAAGGTCAATGCGTATGTGCGGGATGTGGCGCGTGGGCAGATTGAGTTTCACGAGCTTAAGTCACAGGCTGACTACAAGACACAGTTCCATGAATTGGGCAAGCGTGCAGTCAAGAACGCCATCCGCGACAAGATGATTGTGGCTGTGAAGGTGTTCCAGTCGGTGTTCATGAATACTCTGGGTATGTGGCTTAGATCAGCGTGCGTGTATGTGTGTGTGTGTTGTGTGTATCTATGTCTGTGTATCTATGTGTGTGTATGTATGTATGTATTTGTGTATGTGTATGCATGTATATATGTGTGTGCATGTGTGTGTGTGACAAGTGTGTGTGCGTGTGTATGTGCTTCTTATTTATGGTGACGTGTTTGTCTTTGGCCTGGTCTGTCTGCTCATCTAAAACCTGAACCTGTAGTTTAGGCTGACTTTGACTCTCGGTTGCCTCGTACTTTTCATCCCTTTGTTGTTGTTGTAGTGTATTATACATATTCTTTGTAGTCGATTTTCATGACATCCCTTTGTGGTTGTTGTAGTGTCTTGTGCACATTCTTTGTAGATGTACTGTCTCATATGCTTTTGTCCCCTTCTGCCCGTGCAGTGGGTCTGATTTACCTTCAATTGGATCTGGGTCCTCAGGGCTCACAGAATCGTCAAGGAGCGATGTTCTTCATGTGCACGAATAGCATGATGATGAATGCCTTCCCGGTAGGTGACCAGTGTATATGTGTATTAATATCATGATGATAAAGAGTGTATATGTGCATTAGTAGCATGATGATAGTGGGTGTATATGTGTAATAATAGCATGGTGATGAACGCCTTCCCGGTAGGTGACCAGTGTATATGTGCACGAATAGAATGATGATAACGAATGTATATGTGTATTAATAGCATGATGGTTACGAGTGTATATGTGTACTAATGGCATTATGATAACGAATGTATATGTGTATTAATAGAATGATGATAACGAGTATACATGTGTATTAATAGCATGATGATAGCGAGTGTATATGTGTATTATCAGCATGATGATACGAGTGTATATGTGTATTGATAGCATGATGATAACGAGTGTATATGTGTACTTATAGCATTATGATAACGGGTGTATATGTGTACTAATAGCATGATGATAACGAGTGTAAGCAATGGCACACCTCATAGTAGGGCAGACACCACCTGATGGCTGCGGTTGGGTGTATGGCCAATCGGTTGTATTGGTTGTATATGAGTCATGTTGTGTCAGTCAGATGTTTGTTGTATATGAGTCATGGTGTTTTAGTCACTTGTTTGATTCCACCCGTCAACTGCGCCTCACAGTCACATTGTTAGGTAGTCCCCTCCAGAGGCAATGCAAAGATCGATGGTAATGGCATTACCAACATGTGCATTGCCCAATCGGGTGAGAGCATTGCCAAATTAGATCAAATGATAACACACGCAGTTCATCGGCTAATGCTATTGATTATCCTCAGCAACTGTTATTGGTTTCCCTTAGTATCTGTTATTGAGGTTTCTTAGCAACTGTTATTGGTTTCTCTTTGCAACTGTTATTGGTTTTCCTTAGCAACTGTTATTGGTTTCCCTTAGCAACGGTTATTGGTTTCCCTTAGCAACTGTTGTTGGGGTTCCTTAGCAATTGTTGTTGGTTTGCCTCAGCAACCGTATTTGGTTTCCTGTGCAGGTGATGTCGGTGTTTGCTGATGAGAAGGTGGTATTCTACCGTGAGTTCCGATCCGGTTTCTACAAGACCTTGCCTTATTTGTAAGTCATCTGCGGGATGGGCTGCTGTCACATTACGTGTGTGTGTGTGTGTTTCAATTGAGGGTGTCATTATTTGTAAGTTTTAGGGTTTAGGGTTTGCTCTGAGTGGTTTGCTGACAGTGAATGGGTCCAATACATCTATGAGATGTTTGTGGTTTCTGTTGTTCGCATCAGTCGGACCAGGGGTTTAGGGTTTAGGGGTTAGGGTCGGCACACCACATTCATTACCACATTACCACATCACCACATTGCCACATTACCACATTCCCATGATTGTTTCATCATCCCCCTTCAGATTGCCGTAGGAGGTATCGTAGCTTTCAGTTGCACGCGATGCATAGTATGTTTTAGTGTTTAAGGGTTTTAGCGTTTTAAGTGTGGAGCTTCACCAGACGCTGCCTGTCCCTCTCTCCTCGCATACAGTGTCACAAAGACCGGCGTGGAGTTTCCCATGATTCTCGTCACCCAATTCATCGGAGCGAACATCAGTTATTGGCTCATTGGCTTTCAGGTGCGGTGGTGCAGTTGAGTACGTGTTGCATGGATGGGTGTTTCGAATTCTTAAGTCTGTGCCCATAGTGCCTTCTTGCTGTAAGTTTGTGTTTGTGTATGTGTTTGTGTATGTGTATGTGGTTGTGGTTGTGGTTGTATTTGTGTTTGTTTTTGTGTTTGTGTCTGTATCTGTGTTTGTGTTTGTTTGTGTTTGTGTTTGTGTTTGTGTTTCCAGTTTGTGCGTGCGTGTGTGTGTATGTATGTGTATGTATGTATGTATGTATGTATGTATGTATGTATGTATGTATGTATGGATGTATGTATGTATGTATGCATGCATGTATGCATGTATGCATGCATGTGTATGTATGTACATGTATGTATGTATGTATGTATGTATGTATGTGTGTGTGCATGTCTGCGTGTGCGTGTTTGCGTTTGTGTTTGTGTTTGTGTGTGTGTGTGTGTGTGTGTGTGTGTGTGTGTGTGTCGTGTCGTGTGGTGGTGTCTAGTCACAGGACCGAGTTATTCGTTGTTTGGCTGTGTTGCTGTGTTTCACTCCGAGGGTGAGAAGTAAGCGCATACCCTGTTGTCTCGTCTATAACACCACTCCTTAGGTATTTGTTTTAGGGTTGTAGGGTTGTGTTAACTCTTTCGCACGTGTTGTGTTGCAGGTGGAGGCACTCAAGTTCTTCATCTACTACATAGCCACTGCTCTGATGGGGCTGTGCGGTGCCGCTCTAGGTAGGTAGTTTTTAGGTAGGTAGTTTTAAGGTTTTAGGTAGGTAGTGAGTGGGTGAGTGCAGCAGACCTGCACCAAGGACTCAATGCAAAGGACACTCACATCATGTCAGTGCACTCTGTTTGTTGATGGGTAGTATTGTGTTTGCAGTCTTATCATATTTGTGCACTCTGTTTGTTGATGGACAGTATTGTGTTTGCAGTCTTATCATATTTTTGCACTCTGTATGTTGATGGGTAGTATTGTATTTATAGTCACATCATGTTAGTGCACTTTGTTTGTTGATGGGTAGTATTGTGTTTGTAGTCACACCATGCCAGTGCACTCTGTTTGTTGATGGGAAGTATTGTGTTTATAGTCACATTATGTTAGTGCACTCTGTTTGTTGATGGGTAGTTTGTTTTTATAGTCATATCATGTCAGTGCACTATGTTTGTTGATGGGTAAAATTGTGTGTATAGTCACATCATGTCAGTGCACTCTGTTTGTTGATGGGTAGTATTGTGTTTATAGTCACATCATGTCAGTGCACTCTATAGCTCGTTATGAAAAGAACTTGTCCTGTATTCTCCTTGCCTCTCATTTGGCGTAGCTTTGATCATTGTCGGTGTGGTGAATCATTCATGTCTCCTCAACGGTCTGTTTTGGGCATATCACTTCCCTCTGAATTACGTACACATATTTTATCTCACCACATTACGTTTTTATTACACAAATATTACTATTACACGGTATATTACATTTCTATTACACATTATTTTATTATTGCACATTACATATTCTATTATACATTACACTTAGCACATTACATTAATTATTATACATGACACTTACTAATACACATTGCATGTACTATTACAACCCTCAACCCTAAAAACCCTAAAATGTCATGATCCATATTTGTATCCCGTGTAGGTATCCTGGCTATGTGCTGGTTGCCTAATCTGCAGGCGGCCTCAGCCATCCTTCCGTTGCTCATGACTGCCTTCATGTTGTTTTCAGGTACGTACAGTATACAATGATATAGCAGTGCTAAACATACAGTGTTATGTCAGTGCTAAACGTACAGTGTTATGTCAGTGCTAAACATACAGTGTTATGTCAGCGCTAAATATACAGTGTTATGTCAGTGCTAAACATACAGTGTTATGTCAGTGCTAAACATACAGTGTTATATCAGTGCCAAACATACAGTGTTATGTCAGTGCTTAACATACAGTGCTTTGTCTCCTCCGCTCCCTTTGATACCCACAGGCTCGGTATGTGTGGGTCAATCTCAAATGACACAACCATCGTCTAAACAAACATTAGACCCTAAATCTCATATTCTTCAACTCCCTTTTAGGTTTCTACCTAAACACTGATAGTACGCCTGTCTATTTCATTTGGATTCAGTAAGTGATGCCGAGTATCTAATGCACATTCTGCCTGACCCGCTGGGGTTATGTGCTGCAAATATAAACATCTAAGGGATATGATATATATATATATATATATATATATATATATATATATATATATATATATATATATATATATGTATATATATATGTATATATATATATATTGTATATATACATATCTATATCTATATATATATATATTATACTATATATATATATATATATCACAATATATACATATTTATATATATATTGTATATAATGTATATATTATATATATATATAAATATATATATATATAAATATATATATATATATATATATATATATATATATATATGCATGCATGTGTGTGTGTGTGTCTAGAATATCTCACGTACACCGGACATGGGACTGAGATAGGTATTCTGTTGTTGTATACGTTTTATTCTCAATGGTTCTGTGTTGGAGTGAATTATATGCTGTGGCGGTGGGTGTGGTCGGGGTGGAGGACCTGTGCGGTTGCTGCTGCGTGTACGACAGCACGTTCTGAATAGTGTAGACATCAGCAACCTGAATTTTATGTGAATCTCAATTGTTTATGAGTGGCTTGTGCTCGTATCTTTGGCACAAAATAAAACCATAGAAGTCACTCCACACACGTGGGTGGTCCACTCCACACCATTCTGCTGCGTGAAAGCTGCACTCACAACCAATATCGGAAGAGCGCTCTCAACACATCGTCTGCGCCGTTTGAAGACTCGCCACATTACCACAACACTGCACGCCGAGTCTACTCCAGTCCTTTTGTTCTCAACTACCGACGGTAGCACGAGTATACAAGGGCGGGAGTTGCATGGTGTTGCTGTGTTTTGTGACGTCTCTTCTCATGCGGATTTCGTAGCTTACCTGAAGGTTCCTAGGTTTTTTCTCATGTGTTTGCACACGATTTTTCTTAGTCTGACTGGTAGTCATTGTATGTCACCATCCTTGTAGATACCTCTCTCCCGTCTACTATGGTTTCCAGTCAGTGGTTGTGAATGAGTTCGAGGGATTGGTGTTTGACTGCACTGGCGCCACCTACGGCTGTTACCCCACGGGCGAAGATGTGATCGCCTCGTTAGGATTCGAAGTATGATATCATTGTCTATTTGTGGATCGATTGTACTTTCATATCTGTGTGCACACTTAGATGTATAATATTCATATATATAAATATTTTTCACGCACACACACATATATATACATGTATAAACATACATACGTGCATACATATTACATATATACATATATACATACATACATATATATATATATATATATATATATATATATATATATATATATATATATATATATATATATATATATATATATATATACATAAATATATATATGTGCTCGAGCGTGGGCGTGTATATTCGTACATATGTTTTGCATGAGGTTCGCGTTTTGTGAATTTATTTATTTATTTTGTGTATCGTAGACTTAGCACGTGCTGCTTTATCAAGTCGTGTACTCTGACAACAATGTTGCATTGTCTGTGAATCCTGCGCAAATTTGAGTCTGGGAATACTAATGTCGATTGGTATCTTGCTACAGCCGTGCACAGGCCAGCCTATTCCATCGGTTATATATATCGACGGACTTGCCTTTTTTTAATATATTATTGTTTTATATTTAAATCGAGTTTTAATTCCATATTCAGATGTAAAGCATACCTCTTGCCTTTCTATTGTGAACAAGTGATACAAGTCCAGCATATCTTTCATCCAGTGATAGCATCAGGGTTAAATATGTGTGGGTATATATATCACGCACTCCTTTATTCAGACTGAGGGCAGCGCATGTTCACCTGTGGCACTGATCATCTATTCATTTCTGGTGCTTGTTTCCACATAATACAGGACACCGTAATTTGGGAGGAACTTCTCCTCTCAGTGGTACTTTTCCTGGGCTACATGGTCATTGCATACTTTGGACTGTTTCTACTTGCAAGACGGAAGTAAATGTCAACAGCTGCCGCAAAATAGACGAATATGAACAGAGATTTTCTCACCAACCAGTTAAATTACTTGTATCAATAATCAAAAGATAAATGGACAAATACTCAATTTAAATATACTAATAGGTATCGAATACCAGAGCATGGCCTATAAAAGAAGTACACCCCCTTCCTTGAACCCTGATAATTTTCGCCAACATCCTTTCTGCTTTTCAACAATCCATCATCTGGTAATGTGAAAATCATACATGCCGCTTCAGTTACTCAATTTGTGAACCGCTGAACCTGCTACGCTGACATATCCATCTGAAAGAACCGGAAAGTAGCAATGATGGAGACGTACTTCACATATTAAAATATGGCAGTTCATAATTTAAAGTTATGGCGAGTTTTTTCGATACATGTTGACGAGTATTCTTATACTGGTGGTCAAGCCTACAGTATCAGTTTTTGTATTTGTGTACCATTCAAAGCTTGTCATAAGAACGTTCAGTATCGAAATAGGTGTGAATAATGGAGCCTTACACATGATAAAATACACGACCATACTACACGATCGAGTCCCTAATGCGCAACTTATGATGAACGCAATGTTGACACTTTCCATTCAATGACCAAAGATGACTCCATTTTGCAGTCATGTCAGGTTTTCTAACGTACTGGACCAGTATCACGACAGTAATTTCAGTTCATCACCATTAAATTTTTAGTGCAAGAATTACAGTGCTTATCTTCAACAATATGTCTTACTATCATGGTATGGCACACATCTTCTTCAACAATATGAATGTCATATACACTATCATGGCATGTCAGTGATGTCACACAACTATCCATGGGATTCTCCTAAAAGTAAATATTATGTCGTGCTGACTTGAGATCACCAGATGTGATGCTAATATCCGATATATTCACACCATTTCGAGGCTCAAACCGCTGTTTGAATAGTGAATACCTAATATATATTGAAGACGTGCGTCGATGTACTCATTTATATGTAGTTTCGCGTTGTGCCATTGTGGTGAGTGGAAGCCCTGGTAGCTACCAGATTCCTACTTTTAAAATCACTAGCATCGTATTTGTTCGTTAAAAATTAAGAATGTGGAATAAAAAAGCATATGTAGTTATGCACACATCTCACGGCTCATAAGAACTGTTAAAACTTAAAAGAGTACTCCGTGACTATTGTAACTGTGATGTGCCGCACACATTTGAGGTATATATTTACGTACTATTCTTGTGTCCATTTGAATGATGACTGCCACTGTGAGTGTGTCACAGACTCACAGTCACAGTGTCACTTCCTTACATATTTTTTAATACCACACTGCTGTTATTACTATATGTAGATAACATGATTCATGTATGTCAATTGTCAAATTGTAGCCGTAACTATTTAGTATTTTTTAAGTATTTGCATAAATACATGAAGGAATCTGGACTCGCCACAAAATATTTTTAACTTCAAAAAATAATGTCCGAATTCCGAACTTCGAACCGCTTGAAAACAAATACACAATTAAAAAATAAAAACGAAGTCTGAAAGACTTTTACGAGTTAGTATATTCTAACCCTAGAACCCTAGACCCTTATAAAAAATAGCTTTCTTCGTCTAAACTACAGAAAATGAGGTACATCGATACTACTATCAATGAGATAGCGAGCACAAGTCCCAAGATTATAATACGAGAATCTCTATTGATGTAGGTATATCAAGATATCCAGTACTGATGGGACATGACTAGAATTGACCTACGAAATATAGTTATAATCCAAGTCCGCGCCCAAAATCTTCTAAAAGTCATTTTCTTTGTTCATTGCTCAGGGTATGTAATTGTTAGAGGTGTTGTTCCACGGGGTATGTTCTCGTCGATTTTTTATGGTGTGAATCGAGGTAGTTGGTATGGAAGTAGTCGTTGACATTTGCTTTTGCTACTATTCTATTAATCAAGAAATATTAGTGAAGTTTATGAACGCGTAGGTACACACGCTTTGCTTCCCAGAAGATTTCACATATTCTCGCGAGATTTTACCCTTTTAATCCTTTATCGTTACTAAAGGACTTTCAATCCATGTACACCGCTTTTCTAGATCTATGGGTATATATGTACACGCCATCTGTTTGTCGACTCTTTACCACAGACAAGTTCATCATTTGTACAAATGCCCTTTTCTACCTACCAGTTGTTCTTACGCTTCTGCTAGTTGTCCGTTGAACTCACACTGCCGCTAAATATAGTTGTGTAGGTCTTGGAAGCATATAATGCAACGTTGCACCGCCACTTTTGAAGTAGAGATGGCTCATCGGAAAATGGACAGAATTTAAAATATGTATTTATACTTTATATTAGTAATTGTCTTTCAGTATTTTGTGGTCTTCAAAAAGCAAAAAGAAGCTGCTGAAGTTCTTCATCACTCGAAATGCATTCAATAATTAGAACCAATTGCGTGATGTTGCATCAGCTTCTTAATCTATTGCTTTACCATGTAAGTATGAGCAATATATGTCGACTAAAAAAAAAGATTGCATCACAATTGTTTGTTTTTAATACAAAAAAAACAATTCACAGGATGGACCGGCGGAGGGACGCAATATTTTATATAAAATACATATTTTTAAAAATATTCTATTTTTATATCAGCGGCAGCCGTTTTTTATTTCTTTTAGTAAATAGTTGCTTGTTTTTCAAAAACAATTATAAATAAATATTGGTTTTGTAAAAAAAACAAGAAAATATTTTCAAGAACAATATGTACTTTAAAAAAAAGTACTAACTATGATGTATTTTTAATCACATATTTTTAAAGAGTTAAATTTAGAATGAATGAGTTGATTGGGAGTACACTTTAGTATTTGAAGATGTTTGATAAAAATAGCCAACAAACCCCTAAAATGAGTAAAGGTTTTAAATCAGAGCCTTTCAAAATAACATGCCAATAGCAATATATTTGGCATTTTTGTATAATTCAGCACTTTATCGGTAAAAGTGACCGATGCATATTTTTTTATATTTTCGGGTATATTGAAAATAATATTATATACTTATATTTTTATAGTAAAAATTGAAATCCTAAAACCCATTAAGCATAATCGAGATTTCAAATAAAGTCCACGCCAAAAAGTTTATAGAGGAGCCCCATGCTTTTTTATTTTGGGTCATTCCAAACAAGGGTTTGTGCACCAATGTGATTTGCGTTTTGGTGTTTTTTTGAAAAAGAAAGAATATAGTATGTATATATCTAGTTATCTACTATGTAATATATATATATATATATATATATATATATATATATATATATATATTATATAGATATATATATATATATATATATATATATATATATATATATATATATATATATATATATATATATATATATAGATATATACATACTGTACATACTGTTCGTTTTAGGTGGCTATGAATTTATTTACATATGTAAATAATAAATACTATTTTTAAAAAATTAAAGCCGTTTCCAGTGTTAAGGTTTTTTTTACAAAAATCAACCAGACTTATTGGGCTCATTCTCAGATTTCAGAGTAGAGGGCTGTGTCGGTACGAGTCGTATCCGGAATCACTTGTGTGTGTATGACCCCGGTGTAAAATGTAAAAATATGCCGGTCTATTTTACATACTTATTATATGCTATGGTCATTTCAATATAATTAATGAAAAACACCACGGGAGGGCGGCACTTACAGTGTTGCGCAATGTATTTAGTGATTTAAGGCTTTACGCACGCTTCTTATCTGTGCACACGACTACGTTCGCGATCGCGTTTACATATTACATCGAATCGTACAGTCGTCTGTTATACAAAGTCACTTGTTATTAAACGTTATTCAGTGATAATATCCACCCTTGAAGGTTTGTCGCTCCAGGTGACATATATCGCGTCTATAAGCGCCCACGACAAAGCACCCTTCGGTGTATGTATTGCATATGCTCCTAAAGGTAAATCACTTCACGCACATTAGATCGCAAGGTGAGACCGTTAAAAAAGGTAAAAGAACTCGTATTAATATTATAGCCACACAGGGCGTATCTGGAACGAATCTTTCTACGAATTGAAAATGTCTAATAATACCCAGGATGTAGTTACACTCGAAACCTTTGTCGTGGGCGAGGTCTTGAACTTGTTACCCGTGTTGTTCCTGCTAGTCGCCGGGTTTTTCTTATTAGAAGCTGGAAGCGTACGCAGTAAGAATGCCACGGCAATTCTGATGAAGAATATTCTCAATGTGAGTGTGGGAATCACCGGGTTCTGGCTGATAGGTGGAGGCATAGCTTACGGTTCAGGTCCTGTCTTCGGTACAGATGGTGATTTCTATGCGCTTTCGGCTGGGTTCAATCTAGGAACAGTCAACCTAACCACGTGGATGGTGGGTGCTCTATTTGCCCTCACAGCCTCGTCTATTGTGTCGGGGGCGGTGGCCGAGCGCTCATCGACTGAGTCGTACATGTGGTGGTGTCTGTGGTCGTCTATTCTGTTCTATCCATTGATTGTGCACTGGGTTTGGAACTCCGAGGGATGGCTGGCCGAGTTTGGATTTGTGGACATTGCCGGATCTGGTGTGGTACACTCATACGGGGCCTTCTGTGCAGTGGCGGCGGTGTGGATGATAGGCCCTCGCTCAGAACGGCTCGATGCCACGGGCAGATGGATTGACGACCCGAAGCCTTTGGTGGGGCACTCCTCTCTGATGCAGAGTCTGGGCACTGTCCTGCTCGTCGCCGGATTCTACGCATTCAATGGAACATCTGTACTTACAATCAGTTTTGATGAACCGGACGTGGTGCAGTATTACGCGTTGACGCTGGTCAACACTGCGTTGGGGGCCATGGGCGGTGGGCTAACGGCCGTGTTAATGTCGCGCTTCACGGGTAAGAAGGTGTACGAGCTCACACATGTCAATATGGGTGTGATCAACGGGTCCATCGCAGTGTGCGCTGGATGCTTTTACTACCAGCCGTGGTCTGCGTACCTTCTCGGAGTGATAGCTACGTTAGTGTACTTTGCTGTGCGGAAGTTGATGAACAAATTGCAACTCGATGATCCCCTAGACGCAGTAGCTGTACACGGGGGTTCGGGTTTTGTGGGTGTGTTTGGACTTGCCATTTTTGCCAGTGACCCCAACAATGAAGTGGTGGGCGTCATTCACGGAGAGTTCGACCTTCTGTACAAGCAATTGGTGGGGTACCTAGTCATTGCCGCAGTGGGCTTGGTTTCCACGGTGATAGTACTCTTACCGTTTTCTTTGGCAGGTTACACGCGTGTGTCGCAAGAGATAGAAGCCGATGGTATCGATATCAGTATCGGACAGCCTGCGTATCCTGAGGTCGCGTCCAAGGGCGACTTCATCAAATTCCGCGAGTTTTTAGCCTCGCAAAATGTGTACAGTGACTTCGAAGAGCATCGCACCGCATTCCAAGCATGGTTGACCAAGGAGCAGAGAGGCACTGCGGGCATTGCAGGCAATATCCCAGGCGCCAGCAACATACCACCACAACGACAACAGAACGCCTCCACATCGCAAACACAGGACCTGAGCGACAAGAAGCACGAGGCCATTAACGTGCCTGCGGGAAATGGGGTGACCGATGTAGGGGATGATACCCAGGATAGCGATCCAAGTACAGGATTGGGGCCGGGCACTAAGCAACGGAAATCTGTGCGTTCAGAAACAAGCACAACGCAAGTGCCCAACGTAATCAATACAAATAAGAGGGGGGAAAGTATGAGGCATTCTTCAACGTCGGGTGCTGTTACAGGAGCTAACTTAGGCACGCCCTCGGTTGAAGGTATGATCCCCAGCCCACAGTCTAGTAGGGCCGGTACGTATTTGAGCAGAGTAGATCCCAGCTCACAGTTTTAGCATGCTTCTATGAGTGGAGCAGATTTTGAACGCTTTCACAGCGGACTAATACGACTATAATATATTAATACGTACAAGGCACATGGGCGTGTGTATATGCGCGCTTTTAACAGAGGTTTGTAATAAATGTATGAACATACATGGAGGTGAACTGTGGAGTGTGAAACCTGTTCCAAATGACGGACGCATTCACAAACATATCTACATGCTTGAATGACAATATTCACACAGGTGGTATTATGACACCAAAGTTTCCCGGTAGTTTTATTGCAAAGATATTGACAGCAGAACCGGATGTAGTTGAGCGATTGACAAGCTGAAGGGCAACGGATATACAGTGTAAATTAGTAGAGGACTACGATGAGTTGGATACATTCTCTGATATATATATA
>LUCW03000051.1:257500-275473 GCA_001586965.3 Sphaeroforma sirkka | reverse complement strand
TCAGCTCGCCATCTGACCGCAAAAAGTCAGATATTGAAAAGGCTATATCTCCTGAACAAGTGGAGGAATCGTCTCGAGATCGACGGTTTATTACTACTGAAAGTCAGCCCAATCCACCTATCAACAAAAATGGCTGCGTTCCATTTCGTTCCATTTCGTGAAATTTAATTGCATGTCTCGCCACTGAATTCCTCACCACCGAATGTAGGGGCGGAAGACGCAAATGTTGGTGACGCCATATTTCAACAACGTGTGGTTGGATCTTCTCAATCTTGACGTCATTTGAACCGCAAAGATGAGCTGGTAAAGGAGTTAGCCGCTGCCGCAGTTGCTGACCCCTCAATCTTATCCCACGTGGCCGATATTCTTCCTTTACCGAAAAAATATATACATATATATTCGAACTTGCATTGAGCCAGTTACCGCTGGTGAAGTGGGTACAACCTCAAAATACAATCTTTATAGCTTGGAAGCTACAATTGACCACCCTCTCGACAAACCTACCCCTGTCAGAGGCTATGATCGTATGGAGATCGATGAGGCTTACCACCCTCGTATCATCGATTCTCATTTACCATCTAACCCTGATAATCACGACTTTGGTAATCGTTATACCAGTACCTCACTAGAGAGTACCCACTCTAGCACTGAAGACGAGGAAGTGAGAATCAGACAACCCAAGTCCTTGAGGACCGTCTATTGAATGACTCTGACCTTGACGATAAGAAAGCGGATAACATTCTCTATCTAATCGATAACAAGAGAAAGGAGATAGACTCCATCTTGGCACTATCAGCCCGTAGCACTGAGCGTGAACCTCGTGAACGCTTCAAACCAAGCTTTATAAAGCATCTAGGTAACGCGCAGGCTGAGGTTGACTTCTTTACTAATGAGAGTACATTGACCAGCGTAAGGAGTCTGTCAGCCTTAAGGATAAGCAGATGATGAATGCCTTTATTCATTTCTGTGAGTCAGAGGAATGGAAAACTATCTTGAAGGCCTATGAGCCCAACTGGAAAGCCCTACCCTGGCGCCAGTTGCGTGAGAATACACTAAACGCTTTTTTTGAAGATGCACGTGACCATGAACTTCTAGAGTCTCACAAGATATTTGCAAACGATACTACTATTGGAGGTGCTCTAGCTCATATGACACATATGAACACTCGGATGGTAGGTCGTACCTATACTGGCGAATATTTATTAATTTGTCAGATGATGGAGACTCTGGGGGCTAGCCTTTTCAAGAAGGTCAATGATTGATACTATCGCCTATGGTGATTTGCGATCTATGCCTTGGTCTGTCTTTGAGAAGATAGTTCAAAAGCATACCAACTCATCTACTAGAGTACTTAGTACCTCGAGCTTTACCCAGCCCACTAAGTGTACCGCAACAGAGAATAACACTGCGCGTAATACTAAGAAACCTCACACTATTGCTGGTGGTAAAGTCTCTTTTTCTACTGAACCTAAAGGTGAAAGGAAGGAGAGAGCACCTTACAAGAAATGTGGTTACAAGCTCATCAAATGTGATGGCAAGTGGAATGGTCAACACGACTCTGTTAAGTGTGCACCAGGCAAGCCAAACTTTGGGCACTATATGAAAGAGTGTACTAATTGCAAGGATACTAACGGTTAGCACAAAAATGATTGCAAGGACATGCCGGACGTCCAAGTTAATCACTAACAGCTCTATATGTGTGCACTAGAGCAAGGTTATGAGAAAAAGTTTATTAAAATCTATACCAAAGGAGATGAACGTATATTTCAAACCGTTTATGTAAATGAAGAAAAAGTTATAGCACTTTTTGATCCAGGGGCTGAAGTCTCGGCTATCTTACGCCGAGTAGCCTACGCTACAGATATGGCTATCCATAACGTAACAACTAATTTAATCTTGGAAAATGGCAAAGTTAGCACTTGCGAAGAAGCCATTGACTATGTACACATAATCTTGCCAGATAGAAGTGAAGTAAAGACTCACCTAATCGCTACTGACATGTCTCAAAAATACGATTTAATTATAGGTATGTAAACTTCGATGGAAATTACTAGGTTTCAAACTATAACAAACTAAAATACAATTTAGTCAGTTAGGATTTAGCAGTGGTAGCTTGTGTAAGAATGATCGGGACTGCCTCTTGTTAAGAGCCTAAATATCCTCGATCACACAGGGCGTACCTCTAGCTGTTCTTTATTGAATAATTTTCACTAGAAGTACTAAGAGTTCATGACCACTTGCCTAATTTGTAAATAGACATAATAACGTAAGTCACGTTAATACATTAGCTGATATAAATAAAGTTCCATCTGAAGAAAAGTTAAAAAAAGAAAAAGACTTATTGGATTTTGGAGATTGGCGGGAGGACCAAAATCTATAAGTAGTAGTTCGGAGATTATAAAATTTAGTTTATAATATCCTACATCTACTAATGTCTCAAATAGGTCCAAGTAGATGAGTCATACCAAATACTCAGGCTATTGGTGCCATCAAAGTGAATTTAGAACACTTTGGAAATATTGGAAAAAGAGCTTGTACTAAATTATTTAAAATACAAATAAAAACCAATGTATTATCTCAATTGATCTTGATATTTTAGACTGACCGGAGGCCGTATTTCTACATTACCCCCAGTAGCTTTTAGAACTACGAACCCAAAGTAAAAACGGTTTCGGTCATGACTTATCGAGTAAGTATGTGCCTATATGTACGAGTTTAAGACTCATGTTGTACTCTATGTCGTTTAGTATTTGGTCCAGTAACCATTTCCGATGTAGGCGCCTTACGTTTATTATTTGGTAAGGTAATAGCCAAAGGCTGTTCTTCATTAGTAAGTAAGTCTGAACAATTTTCTGCACTGTTGGTAAGCAGATCAGAAAGTTTAGTCACGAATAGCCATTTTATAAGTATGCTCATATGCTCGATGCGTTAAATTATGTATAATTTTAACTCTACTTTCGTGCTCCTCTAAGTCAGTCAGATTCTACGTAACGCTGGCTCGATGAACCATAGTCCTGTTGGAAAGGGCAGCCTCAGTATCAGGAGGGGTAGACTCCTGAGATACATAATTGACAACATTGGATTGTTGAAGTATCTTCTTCAGTTGTTTCGCAACTCCTGGCTGTTCTTTAAGCAGCGCTTTAAGTAGTTGAGTGCGAGCTTCAGGTTCTCTTAGAGTTTTGAGTCTTTGATCCATGGCCTTAGCTAGTTCCATGTTTTTACGATCTAATGCCGTTTCAATCGGCATTACCTCGACTGCAATCTTGTTGGGTGCATGTGTTGTACGAGTCTTGAGCTTTTGTTCAAACTCTTTAGACTCCTCTAGTCTAGCTAAGAATTCGGTTGAGGGTTTCCACTTAGTGGTACCTGCAGGACCGATGCGACAAACAATGGTGTGTTTCCAAGGCGTCTTCTTAATAGAATAGGATCCCTGATACAAGAACGTGTCGGTTTCACGGTCGACATAAATAGGTTCGTCTTGAATCATATTAATTAAATCACGTATCCATGGGTCGGAGTTCCGTATGGGACAACACAGCGTAATGGTAGATTTAGTAATATTAACATAATTTAACAACTGTGCGATAAGTTGACAAGGTGGGTTAGCCCACGCATTATGCTTTGATAAGTCAAGCTGAAATGCATCACCTTTAGGATGAGTCAACGACCTATATTCAAAAACCTGTTTGTTATGTTCTGCGGCGAACATATCAACAGTAAATGGACCCCATCGTGATTGAGCGAGGTTAAACCATTTCTTATTTAGCATCCAATCGGTTGCTAATAACTTTTTAACTATTTTCTGGTAGTCAGGGACAAGTCGAGAGAGCATGTCAGAAAGATGATTATGTATTCCTGGTATGTGTGTAATGTTAAAAGCGAACTTAGCAATAATGTCATGCCAGCGGCTCATCAACTGTGAATCAGGGTTCATTTCTTTTAAATATGTTAAAAGACTTTTGATTACAGGCGACAGTGAAGTAACTTCCATAAAGGTAGTCTTTAAACTGTCATAGCGCAGTAACTGTAGCAAGGAGCTCTTGTTTAACGGTAGGGTAATTCCGATGACTCTTATTATAACTCTTGCTAAAGAATTGTATGTAGCGCGGTTTACCATTTATCGTTTGGTAAAGCACTCCACCTACCGCTCGATCTGAAGCGTCGGTTGCTACTTGGAATGGGACACCATCCACAGGGTACTGCATGATGGGTGCGTCCATTACTTTACTTTTGACTAGTTTAAATGCATCATCACATTCTGTAGTCCAAAGCTTTCCCAAAGGTCCTTTGTGCAGCCGTAGGTGACTGAAAGGCTTTAAGTAATGAGAAAGATGCGGTACCGAATCCGAGAAGAAGTTAACAAACCCACACACAGAGTTCACATCTCTTCCAGTAATTGGTGTTGATAAATCCAACAGAAACTGTTTCTTGCCAGGATCAATTTCTACCCCTGCTGCAGATACTTTGTAGCCAAGTAAGTGTATAGTATCTTTATCAAAAGAACACTTGTCTTCGTTAATCTTAAGTTTAGCATGATTAAGTCGCTTTAAGACTTCTTTAACGAGTTTAGCATGTTCATGTGCTGTCTTTGTAAAGATAACTATATCATCTAAATATACTGATACGTTATACGACAGGTCCGCAAATAGTTCCATCATAACTTGTTGGAAGAAAGAAGGTAACATGTGTAAGCCTTCAGGTGCACCTTTAAACTGGTACTTCTTACTTTGCCAAGTAAAGGAAAAGTATTTCCTATGAGGCTCATATATCTGTAGTTGATGGAATGCAGCTTTTTAAGTCTATCTTGGAAAAGATAGTCGCACCCTCCATTTTGCGTAGTATCTCGCTTATCTTAGGTAAGGGAAAACTATGTTGCGAAATTAGTTTGTTGATTGGCGACAGGTCTAGTACTACTCTTGTTTTACTAAACGTTCCATCAGATTTATATTGATCGACCGCTAAGAGAGCTAAGTTAACTGGGGTTGCATCATAATTGATTTCAATTAGACCCTGTTTTAACCAATCTTCGATTTGGGTTTTGACAACGTCTTTGTGTCTCCAACTCACGTAGTTATGTGAAGGACACTTTAACTTAGAGAAGTCGACGTTTGTTAAGTCAAGTCTAACGTACCCATTAGAGAACTTAAACATACACCAGTCAGTTAGTGCAATCTTCCTGTTTTGTATAATTAAGTCCATAATTATATCGGTGAAGTGCGGAATCATATCCTTTGCTTCACCTTCCGGAGGTTTAGGTATCTTTAACATATTATCATCTGACTGATCTTTATTCGGGTCTAGCCCATTAGGCAGACCAGTGAGTGTTATACCTAAACTGAGAAGATCAGTCATACCTATAATTAAATCGTATTTCTGAGACATGTCAGTAACGATTAGGTGAGTCTTTACTTCTCTTCTATCTGACAGCATTATGTGTGCATAGTCAATGGCTTGTTCGCAAGTAGTAACTTTGCCATTTCCCAAGATTAAATCAGTTGTTTCGTTATGGACAGCCATATCTGTAGCGTAGGCTACTCGGCGTGAGATAGCAGAGACTTCAGCCCTGGATCAAATAGTGCCATAACTTTTTCTCCATTTACGAAAACTGTTTGAAAGAAACGTTCATCTCCTTTGGTATAGAATTTATTGAACATTTTCTCATAATCTTGCTCTAGTGCGCACATGTGGTACTGTCAGTGCTTAACTTGGACGTCCGGTAAGTCCTTGCAATCCTCTTTGTGCCAACCGTTAGTACCCTTGCAAGTAGCACACTCTTTCATATAGTGTCCAAAATCTGGCTTGCCTGGTGCACACTTAACAGGGTCGTGTCTACCATTCCACTTGCCATTACGTTTTGTGAGGTTGTAACCACACTTCTTGCAAGGCGCTCTCACCTTCTTATCACCTTTCGGTTCGGTAGAAGTAGAGCCAGTACCCCCCTCAGTAGTAGTGCGAGGTTTCTTAGTACTACGCGCAGTATTAGTCTCTACTGTGTTTCGCTTAGTGGGCTGGGTGTAGCTCGTGGTACTAAGTACTCTAGTAGAGGAATTGGTATGCTTGTGTACTATCTTCTCAAAGACAGACCAAGGCATAGATCGCAAATCACCATAGGCGATGATGTCATCATTGACTTTCTTAAAGAGGTTAGCTCCCAGAGTCTCCATCATCTGACAAATTAATAAATATTCGCCAGTATAGGTACGACCACCCATCCGAGTATTCATATGTGTCATATGAGCTAGAGCACCTCGAATAGTGGTATCGTTCGCAAAGAACTTGCGAGACTCTAAAAGTTCACGGTCACGTGCATCTTCAAAAAAAGGTGTTAAGTATATTATAACGCAACTGGTGCCAGGGTAGGGCTTTCCAGTTGGGCTCATGAGCCTTCAAGATAGTTCGCCATTCACCTGGCTCACAGAAATGAATAAAGGCATTCATCATCTGCTTATCCCTAAGGCTGGCAGACTCCTTAAGTTGGTCGAAGGCCTTCAGTGTCTCCACTGTACTCTCATTAGTAGAGAAATCGACCTCAGCCTGCGCGTTACCTAGCTGCTTTATAAAGCTTGGTTCTAAGTGTTCACGAGGCTCATGCTCAGTGCTACGGGCTGCTAGTGCCAAGATGGTGTCTATTTCCTTTCTCTTGTTATCGATTAGAAAGCGAATGTTATCCGCTTTCCTATCGTCAGGGTCAGAGTCATTCAATAGACGGTCCTCAAGGACTTGCATACCAGAGCGTAATAGCCTGAGACGAGTATGTCTGGTTCTCACTTCCTCATCCTCAGGATTAGAGCGGGAACTCTCTAACGAGGTACTGGTGTAGCGATTGCCAAAATCGTGATTACCAGGGTTAGTCGGCAAATGAGGGTCGATATTACGAGGATGGTAAGCCTCATCGAGTTCCATACGATCATATCCTCTGACAGGGTTAGGTTTGTCAAGAGGATGGTCAATGGTAGCATCAGAGCTATAGAGATTAAATTTAGAAATATTATCTCTCTCACCAGTGGTAACTGGCTGAGTGGTAAAAATACTGGCTGGTAAACCATTAGGTCTCGGGTTCGAAACTCGGCCCGAATTTTTTTTCTTCTTCGGTATAGGAAGAATATCAGCCAAGTGGGACACGATAGAGGGGTCCACAACTGCTGCTGCCGCTAGCTCCTTCAAGAGCGCTTCAGTGCGGTTCAATTGGCGTCGAGATTGAGAGGATCCAGCCACTCGTTGTCGAGTTATGGCGTCCTCAGCTTCGGCCCCAAGATTTGAGCTGAATGGAATGGCTTCTCCATCGATGGCGAAACCGAAATTTTCGGACAGGTCCAATACTTCCTTTTCACTCCGGATTTGTGCTGGAGTGTCCTTTAGATGTGGAGTTATAATGCCCCCGACATTCGTATCTACGTATTTTCCAGCCTTTCGACGTTTATCCCCAATATTTGACGGCACGTGGTCAGGGGGCAAGCTGGGGTCCTGAGCTTCCCTCCTAGGTGATACACGGACGCTGGCGAGCCTTTCCGCGGTAGTAGATACTTCTTCTTCCAAGGCTTTAGGATCCGACGAGTCATCCTCAGAATTATCCTCTGTACCAACCTCAGAATTTGCTTCCCCAACAGTTTCCTCGGCAGGCTCAACTCCAGACAGGCTAGGTGTTTCCACAGGGACCTTAGGAACCTCGGCAGGCTTAGCAGGCTTAGAGCTAGCGGCTCCCTTGCCTTTAGAAGTACCCTTAGCCATAGTATTTGCTGGATAGTAAATCGATGTCAGACAGTCTAGAAGCAGTACACTACTGTAACTACTAATTAACTGAAAAATATGTAAACTTCGATGGAAATTACTAGGTTTCAAACTATATTAAACTAAAATACAATTTAGTCAGTTAGGATTTAGCAGTGATAGCTTGTGTAAGAATGATCGGGACTGCCTCTTCTTAAGAGCCTAAATATCCTCGATCACACAGAGCGTACCTCTAGCGGTTTTTTATTGAATAATTTTCACTAGAAGTACTAAGTGTTCATGACCACTTGCCTAATTTGTAAATAGACATAATAACGTAAGTCACGCGCTGAGGAGTTTATTCTACTATTACGGCTACTAAGTCAAAAACTCAGAAATTTTTCGTATATGGGTTGACTCGGCTTAAGGAAATGATACAGTCCGGACAGATACGAACCATACAATTAAGAGGGACTCACGACAAATCCGGTCAGGTGCCGACCGGATTCTACAAGCTCTGAACTTACCAGCTACACGCATGGGACAACTTCATATTTTTATACATCTAGGGCTGAGCCATTCATCACTGTACAGGAGCTCGTGGAAGTGATTAATTCAGTTGAAATATATGCTGGTGCAAAAAACACTACAAGCGAGTATTGGGTAGAACTGATACAGAGCTGACTTGGAAATTCATGACGATATACATCGATTGCATAAAAAGTTCAAGTTTACACGGATATAAAATTTGTCGAAGGTGGAAGTACTTGCTTGGACACACATTCAACCTGTCGAAGGTGGATGTGATTGCTTGGACAACAACAGAGATTTTCAAGGAAACTGTATTACTAAGGTTGGGGGCAGGCGTTGATGTAAACTTTCCAAGGACGTTAATAACCGTCGTCATCACAGCTCAGGGATATCCAACGCATACGGCAGACACTAACAAAAAGTCCTTAGAACAAATTTTGGTAATATCGCAATTTTTTCATATTTATGTGACATGACGCGACGGCACCTCAATTGGCGGCGAGGTAGAGACTGGTGGTGACCTTTAAGGTTTGTTTATGACGATGGGTCGACAAGTGTCTGCTGGGCGGTGGCGTTACAGTGAGTGGATTTGCTATGGCTTGATGAGGAATCGCTTTTAGCCAAAGGAACTTTGGTGCTGCCGCGGGAGAAACTGCTGTGGATCGTTTCTTTGCTAATTGTATTTGATGCTGCCGCGGGGGAACCTGCTGTGGCCGGAAGAAGGATTGATACTGAGGCCAGATAATTTAAGGTAAGAGCTGCCGTGGTCAATGGTATGGATGACCAAGGCGGTGACATTGCGCAAGCGCGTGTTTATGTTCACATACAAGAGTATTGTGTATTGGTGTATGTAAATATAACCGACAGTACAGAAAGTTGCGGGTGTAAATTATAGGTATGTGCGTGTCGAGAACAGATGTTCAGATAGACTATATTTTCGAGTATATAGGATATTTACATATACACACACACTCGGTCAACTCTATCAAACAGAGCAACACATACAATTAACATTATGTTATTAAATAGAATATATTTATTTTGATTAAGTTACTACAGCAGAGACACGACATACATAAAGCATACACACTAGCTGACTCACCACTGGTAGACATGCAAAGGCTTAGCTTATCGTAGCAGAACACTACGCGGTAATACAACATACATAAAACATACACAGTAGCTGACACAGCTGGTAGAAATATACAGAACATCAATCATACAAAGGCATGCCTTATCGTAGAGAAACACTACGTGGTAATGCAAATAATATTAACGTACACACAAGTATACGGCGCTGTGCGTCACACATAATACAGACGAATTGAAATCGATCAAATATTACATGACCGGCACTATTGCCCAGCGCGGAAGGTTTAGAGAAACCCGTACATAAGTGATCCCAGTGTAGAAGGTTCAGAGAGCTCTACCCAGGGGTGGATCGCGCGGTCTAGTTACACGAGTGCTGGTGGTGTGTGGCAAGTATATCTATATGCTTAGAGTACAGGCGAGCACCCTGTCGACTCTAACTCAGTGGCGAGCAACCCTGAGGATACAGCGCATTGAACTTTGCGTAGGTATTTTGAAGTCGGTGAGTAACCGCAGCCTCACTAGCGTGTTGCATGCCACTATCACAGTCCACAGAATATAACGTATGTATATTTAGATGCTGAGAGTACAGGCGAGCACCCTGTTGACTCTTAATCAGAGGTGAGCAACCTTGAGGACACGCCGCATTGAACTCCGCGCGAAAACTTGGGATTCGGTGGGAATCCGCAGCCTCAAGCGTGTTGCATAGTCGCTGTGAGTGGTGTTGAGTTGGATAACATTATTACGTACCAAACGAGACCATGGGTAGCATTATTACATGTCATTAACGAGAACGATATATGATGAGAAAGTAATGGTGTATTATCGTGTTTTGTATACAGAAATGTCGAGTCTGGCTCCAACATATATCAAAGTAAAACTTTTCCGACTTTTGTTCAAAAAACAACAGCAAGAAAACTAGTGTAGAATATCGGCTTTCAGATTGAAATCTGCTTCTAACAATCTTTCGTACGTCGACTTGCCTACCACAAACGTGTACCGTGGTCAAGTCAAAAGCGCTTCTTCGACATATTCATACATAAATATATCTTCTAGCTTGTACTTTTTTGAATGTAAGATCAATACAGTATTTCCCATCCTTGTGCAATGTACACTATATCTCAAATTTATTTATTTTGTCGCAGGCTCTGCGAGGTCTAGTTCCTTGCATTCGCTTCGTCTACTGTGTTTAAAGCCTTGCATGTCTAGTACGCAGCGTCTCATCAACCAATGAGAACGCCTGATTTTTAACTAGTAGCATGAGTAAGGTAGTTTTGTATCGAATCGGATCGGTAATAGTCATTTGTTGGCTATTCAAGATTTCAAAGTAGAAATTTTGTCTTAAGTTTGGATAGTTGTCAATAGAATATTTAGTTTCGGCGGGTGTTCTGCACCCTGGTCGGGTGAGTGAGAAACTTTTCAATTCCTGGGCGAGATTTGAATTTGGGGTCTACCAATACTCAGCTTTATCATCCCTTAAAGTATCATAAATCGCCACGAAATGTTGAGCGCTAGCCGCACTTGCTCGGCCGCGAGATACAAGCCTGTTTCAATATTAGCAGGATCGTAAGTTGTATTCTGTAATCGAATTTCAAAATTTTGTACCAAAATTGGATAACAGTTAGCTAACGTACTCAGCTTCTGATCAGAAGTGACCACGATTTCTGCTTTAGCAAATATAAGTCTTTTGTCGGTACTCGGTGACTACCTTGATGTACCGTTCCTTGACATGTCGTTGTGTTATCGACCGTGAACACGAATGTTTATCGTCAACGTCGTATATCGTGTTTTTTACTTTTAAGCACATGCCTTTCTGAACACACTTCACTAAAACTAGAGAAAAAAGAGTTTGAATATTAAAAAAGGGGGCGATAATTTTTTCACTATACAATTTCGGATAGGTACATTTTGCTCGTTAAGACTGTTGTATAGCACAAATGATTAGTCACAATATATTAGCAGTTGTCTGCGACAAAGAGTGGAAATCTCTGTACGATCAACGTCGTCTATCGGCCACCAGCACAGTCCTGGACAAAAAACGATACAGATTCACTTCGTTCCAGAACGATTTTGTAAATGTGCACAATCGAGTAACTCAATTGTAATATATGAAAAGACGAGTTAAACATCTACATAATGTCAACAAACACAGCTGATAAATTGTACGAAATGCGTGTGTGATTGACAATGTGAGTTCATTCCCACACTATTCGAGCGTTAAAAAGCTTGCCGATTAATGGGTATAGATATCTGCCCTACTTTCCTCGGCAGACCCTCGAATGAATTAGGCTCAGTTCCAAACGCCACGTACAGGTGGTGGTGGAACTGACAAAATAACGGCCAGTCACCTCGTGTATTAACCCTGATAGTAAGTCCATTTCTGAGTAAATATTGGAACAAAATATATATTACATAGGTACTGGCGTGATTTCTGTTTGAATATTGCAGACAAAATGTACAACAATGTTCTTCGGATGAAAGTACATTCACCTGTACGAAATGCGAGCGTGATTGACGATGTGAGTTCATTCCCACATTATTCGAGCGTTAAAAGGCCTGCCCGGATAATTTCCGATTAATGGGTACAAATATCCGCCGTACTTTGCTCGGCAAATCCTCATGTGAATTAGGCTCAGTTCCAAACGCCACGTACAGGTGGTGGTGGAACTGACAAAATAACGGCCAGTCGCCTCGTGTATAACCACGATAGTAAGTTCATTTCTAAGTAAATATTGAAACAAAATAATTATCACATAGGTACCGGCGTTATTTTTGTTTGGAAATTGTATTCAAAGTCTACTACAATGTTCACAGAGTAATACATTATACATGTTGATCGATTTGTGAACTGCAATTCGACATTCCAGTACACGCTTTTGGTAGTTTTATAAACATTAAAAGAAAACGATCGATGTTGAAATCTCTTGCTAGTTTAAGATTCGCATGAATAAACAGGCGTTTAGTTTTTTGTGTGTGATCTCAAGGATGGCTGTCTATTTCACGTACTATTCTTGGCTTGGCCAGAACAACCTCTTTCGAATTTTCAGAACGCCGCACTCTCAAGGTAGGGCGTGTGAGCCGTGACAAAAAACGGAATATGCATGTTTGTTTCGGGCTGAGCAACACATACACGTCCACGATAGATAAACTTCAGGTCAGCGTACTATCCATTCCCCGGAAGTATCTTAGCATCTTGATAGGATTTTCACTCAAATTGAAGTCCGGTGGTTTCATCTGCTGCTCTACTTTTTGTAGCGAAGATTTTGCATTGAAAAAAAAAAACGTCGAATGTGTGGTGCTTGAAGCTCGTAGTAAAACGAGTATGGTGTGAGAAAAGATCTACCATTTCTAAGTTTGTGCTGACGATCTGTGCAGTTATTTCACACCTGAAGTGATCAGTTAAGTACAATTCTAATTGAATTCAATTTGTGCGTTTTCGTCCGCCTTATGCTTGCCAAGTTGATATGTTTGAATACGCATCATGGTATTTAGTGACATATACAGCTCTAGCAAAGCTAGTGGGGAGGCGGTCAATTTTTTTTTTTGCAAATATGGTGGACAGGTTTAACATTTGCTTTTCCATGCATTCGGTGAATAAGGGTAGAAATAAAGTAGACCGCACAACCCTTTTAACTATGACTCTAGAATTACTAGCGGAACATCGCTATATATGCCAATGAAAGTGTGTGAGGGAAATTCCTGCCACGTCCCAGTTCGTTTGGTAGACAGGATGTAATGGTATACCTCATATAAACTCATGCCGCTTATCTCCGTTGCCAAATTGTAGCGCGTTTCGAGGCACAATGTAGGTTCTATCTGGCTCAAACCATGGTTTACCTACTGATTAGTTGCGTACCTCATCGGTTATCCCATGTCGGTCCACAGCTCCAACATCGCCGAATCTCTCAACAGGTATAGATGCTAATTTAGGCCCGATTGGTGACTGTCCGATAAGATAACACTGGTTGTTAATAGCAAGATTTACTTTTAACAATCAGCAAAGCATCATTGAGCTCTACCTTTAATGGTTCGTGATCAGAAAAGGCGTTTTTACCGAAGATTCAAAGAATATGCATTATTCAGAAGATGTCCGTGGTTGTATCGGCCTCTTCCACGTGCTGAGCGTTGTATAGGCCGCACACTCGAGATTGTACACCGCTTCAACGTTTGCAAAGATAGTACGCACGCCATACCGGTGAAAAGCTCCGCTGGGCGTTCGCTGTCACAAAATTTTACACTTGTAACATATGAGTGTGGACTGTGGAGCGCACGACCCTGGGGTTTCAAAATTGGTACTATAAAATATATTTTACAGATAAGTATCGTTATGTCAATCTGAGCGTCAGTTTCATAGACAATGCAGTTATGAGAAACGAGTCGCTCCCTTTCTGGTTACAGATACGGCTTCACCTTATTTCGACCGATGACTCGGTTGACAGAAATTCGTTTACATGTATCTTGGTGTCGTTACTAGCAATACGGCAACAATAACGTTGCGTATACCATGGAATATAAACATCCACTATAGGTTTTATCAGTGTGTGTGCATACTACTATTTAGTCGCAATAACGTTCATCGCGTAAATCAAGCCGAGTTCTATTTAAATTCTTCTCATCCACAGCTGAAAATAGAAAAATAGGCGTATGCCCACCTAATATATGTCATTCAGATTCGTTCCTGTTCTCTCGTCTGAGAGGTGGGGCTTATTCTGTTAGAACGTTCAATCATACGGACAGCCTACTCTCATTCCTCGCAGTGTTCATGTGTAGTCCTCAATATCGTCAGATTGGCTTACAGTTTGAAGCATTCTTGTAGGTTGTAGTGTTGCAGGAATTGCTGAGATGGTTTAAAACAGGTCAAGGTGCACGTCGTATCAGCCAATGTTCTTACACCCTTTGCCGTCTAATAATGCATACACTATCGGGCGTATCAGACCTCTAATTCATAACCTTTCGGCATGACATGAAAACAGTCGCCAAAGTACTGCATAAGAAAATCAGTTCAAGCACCTTTCAAAATGGAGAAGACGAGAAGGTAGGACGTAGAATGTACGAGATGGATTCACCAAAAAAACAAAAACAAAAAAAAACATCGAAGAGCAATGGAAAATACCTGAATGGCTTGCCTCTCCGCCGCAGTACAATTTACCATCGTAACATCGATATGTCTAGCCAGCATCCTTCGAGACTTCTCTGTGTATGTCCTGTGTTTTTTTTAATTAATAGATTATCATGTACTAGTATTTGGCACGTCTTTTCTAATCGACTTCTTGCATTTGAGTTCCGCACTTTCAAGATAATAAAAAACAAACTGAGCACGCTTGGGGGGCACGAGACGATCAAAATACTGCCGGATACACATGGATTAGTTAAACAGGGATGGGTCGTTTGATACACACCCTTCCTACTCAAAGGTGGGAAGTGAATCAGGACAGATAAAGACGCGGCAATACGTATGCAATACTTCCCTCAACGCATTCAAATAATGTTGACATAGAAACGCTTTGCGCAAATACCGAGTTTTGTCTGCTTGCGCGATATTATGAAAATTTGTGCCCTTCACATCTTTTCACCAATCTGCGATAATGAGAACACTTACTGTTGCATATATACACGTACCACACGTAGCATACTTACGGAAAGAACGCACCAGAGCCACTGGCGACAGACGCACACCCTTACTTTGTTTTGAATGATATCTCCTCCCGTTTCACAACAGACACGAAGCTCTTAGCCCGGTCGTTCACCGCTTTCCTATTGTTTAACGCAAACCTCCTATAGGCCCCCCCCATCTGTATTAAACAATAATTCGCAAATGTTGTGGTTTTTGGGAAGGCTACCAACTTCCCTAGTCCTCCATCATCTGTCCAGAAGCTCGGGTCATCGCCCAATCGCCCGTAATTCCTCACCTGTGTAGATAAATGTGAAACCGGAAGCACGGGGTTAAATTGAGACCAGATACCACTGGCGAAGTATAATGACTTGTTCGAGTACATAAATAGACCTAGGTTTTGGTCGGTTACTTTATCATACCATCAGCCAGATCTCATACAAGCCACAACGTTCCTTCAATTGACGGGCAACCTACCGACCAAGAACTACAACACAATAACAACAGTCCCATTATTCAGCGAGGACACCAAATCAACCCTTGTCTACACCTCTTAAGAGATCAAGCTCCGAGTTTGTCTCATAGTGAACAATCATGAACTGAAAATTGTGCTAAGAACGACATTAGAATACGGCCTACAGCTATCATCTGCAATCCAAACAAATAAACATGCAATGACTAACCTCATCTAAATCCGCGACAAGAGACTTGCCATAGGGGTCGTCAAGTATACAGGATCTGAGCCAGCCTATCAGACTGGCATCTACGGCACACGGTTTGTTCCCCAGTGCGAACTTGGTGGTTTGTAGTTGATCGTTCAGATGTACCAGAAGTTCACGAGCTTTGACCTAGGGAGTGGATGATACTGTTAGGAAGGTCACAGACTTCACGCGTTTAAATGATTGCATGTTTCAACTGACACACTCCAAAAACACACACACACACACGCACAGACACAGACACAGACACAAACACAGACAAAGACATATATATATATATATATATGGCATATATTAAGTGAAAACTGCATATGTTGCAACAGACAAGACTATCATATCTCGAAGCTGATATACAATGAGCATGGGTCTGTCTATGTTTGTGATCGTGAGCTAGCGCACAATCACTCTTCGAATTTACCACAGCACCTGACTCACTATGAGATTTCGCTACAGATTGAGCAACATCTCGATAACAGGATACTTCTCATGATACAAGCACACACCTCAAGCTACGCCCAATCTCCCAATTTTAGCCTCTCAATGAAACCTCCTCATGACACAAACACACATCTTACGCCTACAATCCTAATTTTAACCCTTCAATGAAACTTCTGTGGTACTGAGATTGATATACTTAGTGGCGCGTGCTTCACCTGAGTAGTGATCTAATGAGTGCGCTCCCACGGGGTTCAGTACATACACGTTTGTATGCCTGCTATGACGAAGACAGTGTAGGGTATCGCATGCGCATATGCCGGTAAAGCCAGGCACATGTACATGTAATCACACTCTCATACAATCGCACGTACACTCGCACCAAAAGGACAATACAGACAAAGCCATTGAAGAAGCATACGCGAAGAACCACATTCATATGCCTACACAAACATACCAGTATACACAGATATGTAAGTACACACACGCACAATCAAACTTAAACGCATCAATGCATTGGCGTACAAGCGAACATCCACGCAAGAACCAAGGCTCTCACACATGAGAACATGCATATGCACACGCACGGAACATGCACGCGCGCACAATAACACGTATATATGCGCACATGCACATACCAATCCCACACATTCACTGAGAATTAAGAACTCGTTTCAGGAATGAGCGAATGAAATTGCTATGGTGCCGACTCACCTCACACAGCCGCTCCTGCGACTCCGTTGACACGCCAAAGGCCCTGTTGACCTTCATCCCAAAGTTAAGGAGATAGTTCATAATATACGACTTGAATAACCTGTGCCCGGTGGTACAAATTGGGCATAAGTATATTGGAGATTTGGGACTAATCTAAAACTAAAACACAAACCCATACACGGATTTGCCGATTTACATAAAATCAGACATGGGCGTTTTGCGAAATTTCATTCTTCTCAAAAAGCGCGTCTCTTCTGTCTCTTTCCCTAGGCAAGTGGCAGCAGATTCCAAGTACAACAACTTGTCGGTATTAATGTGAAAGAAAAACACACACTCATAGAGCACAGCTGCGTTTCTACTGCGGCAATTTGAGGAAAATTCAAAAACAAATCCAGGAGGATGCATAGTTATATGCAGCCCTAGCATCCTTATGGCAATTGCTCATGGTTACTAACCTATTGTGTCTGCCCTATTTTGTTGTTGGGTGTATTCACGTCGCGTGCAATACTCTGAGACAACGCGCTCGGGAGCTTACCATCGACCGCACATATACGGAATATCAATACAAACATTCGGCACATAATCGCACAAATACATCTACATGGCTATCCACGGACACGTATGTTCCCAGCGATAGCGACAACAAGACACCAACGACACTAATGAACCATTGCAAACACCGTATACTCGTATGCTTCAAATACTTGCGATGGCCATGCGATATATACGCCGAGACCACAGTTGCACCGATACACACAATCACTTGTCATACCAGTACGGCCACCAATCGCTGACGAGTTCCTGGACGAGCATTTGCACACTATACATGGCACTAACATCGTTGGCCCATCGCAGACAACCGATATTCCGTACATTCCACTCGTCTAAGAATTCCTGAGTGTTAAGTGTGAAGTGATTGGATTAGACGTGAGAATGGCACTCACTACGTGGGGTAGGGTGGATCGATGATACGGATAGGCCAATTGAATAGACCTGTTATATCCTCCTCCGATTTAAAACGCGCTCATCAAAACATGCACACGAGCACTACAAACACGCTAACGCACACTCATGTACACACACCCATTGCACGCAGGCGTGTTCACAGATAAATTATGCTCCATATACTCACGTTCACTACAAATTCACACGCGCACATGCGTACCT
>LUCW03000051.1:245000-252500 GCA_001586965.3 Sphaeroforma sirkka | reverse complement strand
ACTACCTTCATTGCAATTCATGAGTTCACAGCCTCCCCGTGATTTACTACGCATCTAATTAAATCTAACATGCCTGCAACAGTAACCGACAGGTCCACTATACATGTGTGTATTCGTTGAGTCTTTTTGATGTATTGTTGATGTAGTGCGAAAGTTTTAACTTTCTACATGAGTAGAAAAAATCATCTACGTATATGTACATGCATGTGTTTGTATAGAAGCATACCAGTGTTCTTTAATACCCTGGGTTCTAACAACTTAGAATTCGTTCTGACCACCGATCACAGATACAACTGCAATGCGAAGCAGCGTGTACAGTACAGACAGGCTTTTCTCACCTAGACGAGAATTACTGCATTGTGCATATACACTCAGTTGATTACATATGTATGTTAGCGTCAACGGACACATGCGCATAAAGTCGAAAACTGGTTGAACTTTCATATATTTTGTATTGCGAGCTATTCAACGCCAGAGCTGACTGACATTAACGCGTATACAGACCAAAAGCAATATCACAAAAGGCATCTAAGCAGCTTATCGTACTACTTGACGATACAGTTTAGCAGTGAAGCAACAAATATTCCACACTAGCTACGTTTAAATTTAAGGTCAGACTTATTTAGAAATAGTACGAATAACGGTGGTCAATTTCAACAGGCATAGTAGATATCTCAGGTCATAGAGAGCACGATAAATATATCCATGGGTCCAAGCAACGAGCCCAGTCGCAGCGAGGTCGTGCATCACTGCTGCATCTAATCTTATACAGATGATTGAAGAACGTCAGCGAAATTTAACCAGTATCGATTTCTGTTGTTGTTATTGCTACCACTCATCGAATTGGCTTATAAATTGATCAGTTTTTAAATATTAATTTAATGGTCAAAGGAAGCAAATGCCGATCCTTCAGCTAGATTTACAATATTTGGCTGTACTTTGGGGTTGAAAATGTGCGATACAAGCTTCCATTTCCATTATGTCTGCTCAGATGATCTGGATGGTATTTCGAATTCGTTGTCGGACGATGTGAGTTGCCGACCGTCTCAGTTTCAGGGCTGACAGAAGGTTGTTCCCCTTCGAGTATTGCATATGCTTTTACAATATACGAAGGGTTCTAGTTGAAGACGAGTTGCTATGTTACCAACTGTTCGAGGGGTGGGTGTGATTGGAGGATTGTTTCAAAGTATCCTTTTGATCTGCGATAATGAGAGTGGACGGCTTCCTGTCATACCACGATGTCTGGTAAGAAAGGTGTCAGCTGTGCTCCAGCTCGCTTGTGAGGTTGTCTCCCTCATTCGGTGTATTGACGATACTGTTTATAGGCCAACAAACTGTGTTTGTATTGATGACCTTGCGCTGAGCGCCGTAACTTACAGTAGCTGTAGGCTATATAAGCTTGTTCTAAAGAGAGATGTGAATAGTGTTGTTCACACATAATCATTGTTGCGCGCGACTGCCCTCTACAGGAGAGTTGCGTTGCGAGGCATAAATTTTTCACGCAGACCGGTGGGTCCGATGAAGGTAAATTGGCAGTAACAATTTACGCAGAAGGAGAGGGTCCGTACGTGACTGCGGGGGCCAGACACCTCAGCGCTGGCTGTATTTTGATGGGCAAAAGGGGTTTCAGACTCTTACTCTTGCGCTTCCGCTTCTTGATGACGTTAGTCTTCGTGAGACCGATAGGTCTGGAACGCTTGTGCAGCTTCTCGTAGAGTCCACACGCATTACAAACAACCATGTTTTGATCTGTAGAAAGAAATTGAGCAAATAATTAGAAAACATGGGTGACTGCGTAGTAAGAGTTTGTAAACTTGGGCAACAAGAGCTCGAAGCTTTATACTTCAATAAAGACAAAAGTCAAAAATAACTTACCATTTCGTCTCCAAAGAGTGGTGTTCTCCGTGCCGCAATTAGAGCAAGACATAGGCCCCATGGGGTGTGTCGCGTTAGTGCGCACAAAGCTGCCCATCGCACGCTTAAGAGGACGATGTGTCCCATGTGCCTTATGATATAGTCCACATGCGTTACAGAGGCAATTGCCTTGCAGATCCCTCCTCCACAAGGGAGACTTAAGCGTCTTGCAGTTCACACAGGGCTCGTGTGAGATGGCACTGCGGGCGTCCATCTGATTATGCATTAGGGTGGACCCTGAACCGTCGCCAGACATGGGCATCTGGTTGTGTTGTTGCGGGTATTGACCCATACCTCCATTCTCTGCCTTGATGGCATATCCGTGGTATACTGAGTTTGGCTCCTCTACGAATTCATACATTGATTCATTCTATGTATATGAAGTGATATAATGAAAATGAGAAAAAAAATCCTGCCGCAGCTATGTTTGGTCTGGTACCCATGCCACATTCACTGACAAAAGAAGACAAAATCACAATATGAATAAATATAATACAGACTTACCCTTTGGTCATTTGTATGGTCGCCCTTTAAATAACCCATGGATGAATGCGCAGTGTATGTACTCTGCAAGTAGTAGAAGGAGAGAAGGCAATCGTTAATACGAAAGTATACAACATACTAAAGAACCGCCGACAATGAGTATACAGTACCAAACAGGCTGCGAGGGGATTGAGATAGACTACAAGGTTAAAAGTGACTGAATATCTTCATGCCTGGACATACCTTCTGCGCTCTAGCTCCGACTCCAAAGCTCTGGGCCAAGTCTGAGTTCGCGGCCGCAATCAGACCTTGCCACAAGGGGTTTGAGTCCGCACGGATACGGTCCAGGCAGATATCGCATGTGGATACGTCAGAATTTCTGAAGGCCTGGATGTCTCTCACACAATGACAGTTTGGACATACGCGCGTGTAACGCACAAAGCTGACAGTTGAGTTCGGGTCTTCGTCGGAGCTGAGGTTACTATCCTGACTTAAATGACTGCTGGTGCGCCTGACTACTTGCGAGTTATGATACTCTTGTGAATTGTTATACTCATCGTTGTGACGTTGGTGTGAGTGTAGGTTGCTCAAACTGTTCCTAGGAGTGTCCTCGTTTGAATCATCGTGCCTTTGTAACATAAGCAACGACCGCGCAGCGTGGTCGGGTGAAACGACGCATCTGTTATTCTCGTCAAATTCCACCACAGACTGTTCGGACATTGTGCTGTGTACCATATTAGCGATAGTATTATGTATATACGATGAATGAAGCTATATCTACAGGTTGTTAGCGTTTGAAGTAAACAACAGTGTATTCTAAAGCGTGAGCACGGGTATAGATGAAAAGATAGCGAAATAAGCTTTTTAGTATTACATCCGATAACGTACGTTTTTAGCTAATTGCCCTCTTGCAGTCTATCCTGGGTCAGGCCCAGCAGGTGGTTTGAGGCACTTTTTCTTCGTGGAGCAACACGATTCGTCGAAATCCTAATCAAAATTACATCATGATTTACGGGATAAGAAACCTTCCGTTATCCGTAGGATTCCGACTGTGATGACTGGAGTGACTGGACTGATCTGTCTCATGATCAGTGTTTCCGCATGGCTGGGCGGGATTTATGTGAGTTTTGGTAACCAGCTGTCGTAACCACCTACTAGTAGCATAAAATTTTGAGTATCATTGTATTTGGGGTTTTTTATGCTATCCGTGTCATCAACAACATTGCTATACCTGAATTGGGGTATCTTTCGGAAACGTTTGCAATTCAAAAATATTTTGAATATTCAAATGGCTGCTATTGACCCTGGCAAGAGGTTATTTCTATATACCGAAAAACCTATTTTTTCAAATATTTCAATAGGTATAGTATTTTCGGGATTTAGGCAAATTGTCAAAGTGTTACCTGACAAATATATCGAATTTTATTTTATGAGACTGCACTTATCATTGAAAATCAAGAGTAGGTATGTACCTACTGATTGATTCAGAATAATTATTGGATCGTTGTAACAAACCTATTTTCATTGGTGATAGGCTACAGATTAAAATTGAAATCCAAATATATAAGTAAAATTCATTAGTCTATCTACAATTTCGACGTACAACGCATTGGTCCATGAGTCTATAGTCTATGCCCAATGGACTGATGTAAGTCTTCAGAGTACTCTTTTCAAGTAAAAACAAACATTTAAAAAAAAACTGTTGTTCTGTAAACATTGTTCAATGAACGATAAAAGCAACTTTAAAAAAAATCGGGTACATGTCTGTTTAGGTCTTAGGTCTCTTGGGGTTGAGTTTAACTCTCTGTTTTACTGCCCTCTGGACGCTGGACTCTGGAGCATGGACTATCTCACAGTCTACATGCTAGCGATGTGGCGGCCTTGATTTTCGGGTTGTTGCCTGGCACCTTGCGGTTAACATGAGCGTTTTTGACATTGATTGTTATCAAACACGCGTCCTACTTGGCGTCATAGAAAAATGCGCACACGAACACTTTGTGGGATGTCGTACGATATACAATACTGTGCATAGACTTCAGTGAGCGAATTGTTCATGTCCCTCTGTCGGCCTTTCAAAACAAGCCTTTCAACTATCAACGTCTGACACTCCTGATGGTCATGCTATGGGAACTAGAATTTCACGCTGGTAAATATCGACAATGTGTATTTCGTATACGAGCGATCCTGTGCAAGACATGTTCTCTAGCTCCGAGTTTATGCAAGTTCAACTAGCGCACTTGATCAGATACGGACTTTCTACCGATATCACAGTTCTCAAGCAGATATTGCCGCACTGTTTTCAGCCTTAATCATCAGACCCTTTAAGCTAATAATCTTGTCTCAGCAGGTGCGAGGTTATCCATTATTATGGGTTGAGTAATATCTTATTATATGCTTGACGAAAACGTATTTTTTTTTGAAATTGCCATCTGTGCTCCTATATATCCGAGTTCGAACTCGTCGTCAGTCATTTAAAACATAATTTCAGCCTAAATACGCAGCCTCAAATAGATATTAGAATATATAAAGCCAGTTTTGAATTGAGCAGGTGCTCGACACAGACAAATATGAAGCTATGAAAGTCTTTTGCTTGTGCTTGAGACTACCAATTCAACAGATGGCTATGTTCCTTTGCACATGGTATGTGTGTTAAAAGTCCTGCGTACTTTGTTTTCTTTGTCATTTTTTTAATTCAATGTGTTATATATATACATATATATAGATATGTATATATTTATGTATATATATATATATATATTAATTTGTATATATATATGTGTGATGTGTAAATGTGTGTATTCGTATATGTGTATATGCGTATATGTATATATGCGTATGTACAAATACACATATACATCTGAATAATCATATACATATATATACATCTGTTGCACATACGTGCACGAATCTGTCTACATATCGAATTATGAATACAAACAGAGACGGATGCGAATGCGTAAAAAAACATGTGTATGCTCATACACTTCTTATATATAATGGTATATGTGTATATGTATTATATATATATGTAATAATATATAATATATATAATATACATATATGTATTTATCTATCCATATATGCATGCAATGTTTTCTGTTATATACATACATACATATGCGTATGCATGCATGCATATATGTAACATATATATATATATATACATACATATATATATAATATATAATATATATATATATAATATATAATATATATGCAATATTAATATGTGATGGTATGTTGCAGTCTGCATGCATGCGTTATATATATATATATATATACATATATATGCATACATGTGCAACATGCATCACGCACATGCGCATCATCATAATATATGTATGTATATATGTATTATATATATATATATTATATATAATATGTATAATCATCATGTATATATCTATATATATATATATATATATATATATATATATATTAACAATGCCACACACACACAGACACACACACGGACACACACAGCACACACAACACGCACACACGCACGCTCACTCCAATCTCACGCACACAACGTCATGTAATCGTTGTATATATGTATATATATATATATATATATAATATTAATATATATATATATATATATATATGTATGTATGGATGTGCGCAATAATCATATATATGTATGTATACATGTATATGTATTCATATATATATATAATATATATATGTGTATTTTAATGTACAATGCCATATACACATATATATATATGCATACGTAATGTATATGCATACTTATATTCGACACGTCTGCGCGCACACAGGAACGCGCACATACGTGCACACGCACGAAAAATGCGTTCGTACAAACCACACACGCAAAGATACGTTCACACGCATGCACACGGACGACACAAACTTGCACGCATACGCGCGTATGTATTATATATATATATATATATATTATATATATATATATATACGTATACATACGTACATGCGTTGCGTATGTATATATATATATATATATATATATATATATATATATAAATATAATATATATATATGCATATATAACATACATACATACATACAATACATGGACATACGTGCACATGCGTGCGTTGCGTTAACAGGCACAAACACACACGCACACGCACACACACACACGCACACACACGCACACGCACACACATCACGTAATATATATATATATATATATATATATATATATATAATATATATATGCAATATGCACACACTACACACGCAAGATGCATGCACATACACACAATACACAAAGACACACACGACAACACACACACAAAACCCGCACACACACCAACACATCACGCACACGCACGCACGCACACACGCATAATATGTGGTGATGGATGTATATATATACAAACCAAGATGATATATATATAACATATGTAATATATGTGTATATAATATGTATATATATATATATATACATAATATATGTATATCTATATACATGTTTAATATATAATATGTGTGTGTGTATATATATATTGTTACATATGTTTATATATATATAATATATATGCATATGTAATATATGTAATGCATATGCGTGTTTGAATTCAATGTTAGATATTTGAGAGTTGGGATGGATGTGGTGTTACGTGATGATGATATATATATATAATATGTATATGTGCATGTAATATTACATGTATATTATAATAATATTATATGCAGCCATACATATGTTTGCCATACATATATAATGCACACATTGCATATACAATGCACAAACACAACATACATGCATGCATATTATTATGTATATACATATATATGTCATATGCTAATATTATGCAAATATATTATTATAATAATAATATAATATATGTATATAATAATAATAATAATATATGTAATAATAATATGTATATATAATAATAATACATGCATTATACATACATAATATATACATACATGTACATACACATGTGTATGTATATATGTACATATTGTTGTTATATGTGCATATCATTTACATATATATCTATGTGCCATATGCATAACACATACATAACATTATTATAATATTAATCTAATATAATATTAATAATAATATCATACATATACATACACATGCATGTGCGTTACGTA
>LUCW03000051.1:192500-240000 GCA_001586965.3 Sphaeroforma sirkka | reverse complement strand
TTGGTTACCCTCCTTTTGATTTTAAAATTTAAATAGGCATAGACCTTAATAGTTAAAAGACCTATTTAAGTTTCGGTGTATACTTACTTCAGTTCCATCCAGGATACAGCAGGTTAAAAGTCATACAGAAACGCGTTTGAGACTCCTATCGATGTGCCCCGTAGTTATTCCTCGGTAACGTTTCAACGCATTCGTTGAGACAGGAAGTATCACATAGAAACATCTTCCTTGAGATTCACACAGAAACGTACCGTAATTAACTACTGGAGAGTGATAGACTATACTATATACATCTCACAAGATGAAGGGAGGTGGCTCAGCACACATGCGGGTGCTTTTGAAAGCTGCCGTATTTTCTGTGGTGATCTTGTGCTTTGTATTGCTCACAAAGACGCCAACAACCTTCGACGCAATAAGGTAAGTCAATCGCTGTTATATAATCTTCTATTAAGCACTATGATGTGTACGGATTCAGATACAATACAAATAAGTTCCGACCTTGTGATACCTTTGTACCAAAAAGGATTCGAGGCGTTCACACTATACTTGATGTTTGTATTCACATCCTCGTGGGTGTGCCAGATACTTTGACGGTTTCCATTGTTAAGTTATTGGCTGGGGTAGGCTGGGTGTACGAATGAATGTAAGTAGGGGCTTGATGGATCAGATGTAGCAGTATATACGCCCATCTACATCGCGATGTGTATGCATATAACAACTATGTACGCAATACAATCATATGTGTACTACGTAGAGTTTATGCACGAACATGCGCTGATACATATCATGTCTGGTTGTGAGGGTGTATTTTGTTGCAAATGTATATACTGTGTGACGAGACCATACTCATAAGGGTGAGAATGCTATTTACAAGGTATGCTACCATGTTTGTGCAGAACACTCTGATCATATTCACGTACAGGTTGTGTGTACTCATATATCCATATCCCACGTACATTCATAAACCAATATGTTTATGCTTAATATCAAGAACATTTCTCAATAAAGAGTTACAATGGTGTATGTTTGCATTTGTGGAAACCTTATATGAATTTGTAAATTTGTGTGAAATCGTAATTTCTATGCGAGTTCCCGGTTGGACTCCTAATACATAAGTTTTTTGATTATGTATTGTACATGGACTATATAATCTATTAAGGTGCAATCTCACTTCGCGTACACACATTGCATGGTTGTTCGAACTATAATGCCATGCAACAACTATCGGAATTGGTGTTGTTCGTTCGAAATATCGTAGAAGTAATATCTGAAGAATGTTGTAGCAAACACACGTATATGTATATATATTTATGAATGCTCCTTAGCTTTTATTCATTTGCAAATCGGATGACAGTCCCCGCATACGTTAAAAATCATCATGTCGTACAACTATTTGTCTCGTATCTCTTGTTTGTCTATGGATGTCTGTGCATGTCTGTATTCAAGACTTTTATAGAATGCCCCGTGTCATGCGTACTTTGACCACCACGTGGACGAATCAGTTTTAGTCCGCCCATCCGCATCCGCTTTTTGGTAGTCTGGTACCTTGTTTAAGCCATGGCACGGTGTATCTGCTGTATCGCTTTAGTGTGCCAAGGTGAACGTAGTGGTAATTTATTAAGTGCCTGCAGTAGTTTGTTTTAGACCACGTCTTAATACTGGAAAAGGTCACGATACGGCCAACACAGGAACCAACAGTCTATAACAAGAATCATACGCACCACTCCTCACGGTTTGTGGTCCATTCTATACCGGCCTTCTCATTTCAGGCAAGTCTCTGTCATATAACTGGATTATGACTCATTTTTATATATTCAGGAATTTAAGTATGAGCCAACCTTGGTTGCAGGAGGCTAGCGACACGCAGCTATCGGCCGAGAGTACTGAAGTCTTTCAAGCAGATGATAAGAATACGAAATCGCAGACCATGGAGGACAAGCACAGCACCAGCCAGGCGAAAGCAAACGTTGTGGAGGGTAAAAGTGATACAGAAGATATGGTATTAAAAGATACGGATACCATGACAGGTACGAAACACGGAGAGGTGGCTAAGATGGAGAAGATGCCTGTCGATTCCGAAGAGAAATCCGGTGCAGCTTTGGTCACTGAAACCCATAAGTCCAATAACAATGAGCTGCAGGAGAGCAAGGAGATCGCAAGCAGTGGGGGTGGGCCAGATATCACGGACGATAAGAAGGAAAATAGTGATATCAAGGCGAAAAGTAGTACTGACGGACACGAGGGTGGTGGCAAGGATGAAGAGAGCCGGGATGACCAACGAACGAGTGATACTGAGCGTACTGAGGGGGATGGTGAGAAGACATACAGCAGTGACGATAAGAACAACAGTGGCCACGAGCACAGCAACAGTGATACGGATGCAGCCAAACCACCTTCTGAATCAGACAATGGATATGCGGGGACTGTTGATACCGATTCGAAGTTAGCGAGAGAGTTTGCTGAGTCGTTAATATTGACTGACCAGACTGGAGGCAGACAGGATGAGAAAGAGCTGGAGCCTGAGATCCCACGAACGTAAGCGGCTGTCTGTATATGGATAATAAGTATTGTGTAGATGTGTGTTCACCGTTATTCCTTCGAAAGTGCATTTCAGTTTTCTCGTAGACAGCAATACACACACACACAGATACACACACACACACACACACACACACACACACACATACACACACACATATATATATATATATACATACATACATACATACATACATACATACATATACATATATGTTTATGTATATATATATACATATCTATATATATATATGTATATACATATACATATACATATAAATACATACATACATACATATATATATATATATATATATATATGTATACTACTGATGTGTCTAGCTGCGTTATCGCGGCGTCGATTGTAGTGATGTAGAAGCACAATGTGATATAAGCCCTGCTACGTTATGGTGTTGACTATATAGTGCCTAAGTATTAAATTTATACATATCAATTTAACATCTAAACGTATTCCCTGTTATTATCGCCCGACTGATATGCATATGCCATGGAAACTAAATCTTCACAATATCTCCCCAATCCACCCAATCCCATGCGCAAACTGAACCAAACCCATTCAAATCGCAGATTCGACGACCATTTCAAGTCCATTGTGCAGAAGGGCGGGAAGGACTCTCGCAAGAAGAAGCAGACCACAGAGGAGATCATGGAAGACATCAGGGTATGTGATCGATAGACGTATACTTTGTATATAGCAACCTATATTTGCCCCTTAGGTGCGATCGACCCATATATGTATATGTCCTATTTGCAGTTCTATACCTGCGATTCCCTTTCGTGTTCGATCAATTCATATACATATACGTATATATATACGTTGTATATACAAATCTGTACCTGCGCATCTATTTTGTGATGCCATACAATGTGATCTCTGTTCTTTCAAAAGAATAAAGTCATATGGCTTCCTGTCTACCTGCCTTTTTAGTCGTCCGTTAAATTGACGCTTTTGTGCTGAAACGTGCAACCTGTCGGGGTACTGGCGTATAGTATCTGTTTAAAAGTAAAATTTCACCAAGTTTTCATGTCAGAATATAGAGCGAATGATGACGTGTACACACCATCCTTATGGATTGTCCATATTCCTAGCTGTTTTATGCAGCTCGTATCCGTACACAACCTGACATTCAATCGTCGTAAAATCTCTATTCAATATTGTAAACCGAGCCCAAATTAGAGTTCGGTCGGTATTTGATCCTCTCAAGACTGCTGAAAATCAGTATATTTTTACCCCCTTTTTAAAACTATTTTTATCTCCTGCACCACAGATACGTAATCTTAAACGCGAGACCTGTAAGTTCTGGTCGTACCGTAACGCGGTGGGGCGCTACTTGGCTACATCGCTAAATGTCGAGTGGGCCGACGTATCCGATGCGTGCGGAGAGCGTGAAGATAGGTACGCATATGCACATACGTATATATATATATACGTATATATATATATGTGTATTAACTTATATAAGCCAGACGTATGCGTGTGTATACACGTTAAAATTCAAATACTACCACCGATAGAGTGTATTTAATTTCCCAACCGATGGTAGATATGATTGCGCATGTGGTGTGTTTTTTCTTGTGCGTGGGGCATTACAAATAGGATGCATGGGAGGCAACAGACGCTATTCAGCTGTTCATAAAGACAACGACAGTGTTGCATTCAGATTAGTCTTGCAAAGTGTTGTACAGCCTCGCTAGTTATGCGTGTCACCCAAGTCTAAAGCGCCGAAATTATCCAAGGTGCTAACTGAGCGTGTACTAAATATAATTAGCCGTAGTGTACATCTGTGTGCAGATGCATATAGCACATTTGGTCATTGCGTGAATGTACGCTCAGACCACGAATTATTACATACGACTTCGCACAAGCTCAATGTTCATCTTCACAGTATGAAACGCAATGCGCAATATATATATATATATATAGACTTGCATTGCGTAGAGAACAATGCGTAATATTTGTACTATTGTATATATATTAACAATGTGTGATACATATGGTCTGATATAAATATATATATATATATATATATATATATATATATATATATGCATGTATATGTATATATGTATATATGTGCATATATGTATATATAATATATATATGTATATATATATATATATATATATATATATATATATATATTATATATATATATATATATATATATATATAATATGTTATGCTATATATATAATATATTAATATATATATATAATATATATATATATATATATATATATAATATATAGCATAATATGTATATATGTATATATTATATATATATATATATATATATAATATATAATAATATATATATATTATATATATATATATATATATATATATATATATATATATATATATCTAATATACATAGTGTGTAATTAATGGTCTGAATCGAATATATATATATATATATGTATATATACATGGTGTAATTAATGGGCTAATATATATATATATGCACACACACACACATACATATATATATATATATATATATATATATATATATATATATATATATATATATATATATTCATTTTAACAATGTGCAATATATGGTCTAATATATATGCATATCGCATCCTTACGTAGTGAGAACATCAACGTAATGGACTGGTGGAGGCGAGAGAAAGGTGCTGTGGCCCAACTACAAAAGGCTCTTAGTCTTGTTGAGCTACCTGAGCAGAGGGACTTCTTCACCAACTACACTCGCGATGAGAAAGAAATGGTCGACGGACGGTATGGGTACGTGGATTCCGACTCATATGGCTCGGCGGATACATACGCGGTATGTTTTGTTACCGATTATTGTGTTTTATTATTTTGTAGTATGTTTTGTTGCCGATTATTGTGTTTTATTATATTGTGGTATGTCTTGTAGTTTTCAGATTACTGTGTTCTATTATTCTGCCGAGACATACTTGTATGCGCCTGTAACTTGCAGTTTGTGTTTTAATAGTTTGTCTAGGCACAATTATATGCGCTGGTTCAGTCACTTTCGTTCGCATGTTTCTAAGGGGCGTATCTGGCGGATCATCGCGAGCGATCTCATCTCAGGTCAATAATAAACATACGATGAGCGGTGCCTGGCGCTGTTCTATCAGCTGCGGTAAGCAACTATGTCGCATAAGGAATCGATTGTGATTTTGAGTGCCTATGTACGAGTGAGCGTAAATGTATTTTTGAACGTTGAAAACGGTTTGTTCTCAGGCCACGTACGCTGAAGTATGCAATGATAGATATCAATATGCATGAGAAATGATTTGAGCGCGGTTAGAACCACAGCAGCAATAGCAGTAGTTCTCCTTATGGACGCTACTGATAAAGGAATGGTTCGTATCGGTTAGACATGTGCGTTTGTGCATTATAAAACCCTAAAACCCTAACCTTGGCACTCTACACACGTGTGGTCTCAGGAAGTGCTCCATAAAGCTGGTGTGTCCGCAGAGCACACCACAGTTTCGGGTGTACAAGTGCAAGTACCGGCATGCGAGGAAGTGACCTGGATTATCCAGCCCATGACAGAGGTGTGTGTGTGTATTGCGTATGTGTACATACCGGAAACTAGTATGTGCACGAAAGCCCACAGGATCACAGTGCTGCTTTCTGGCTGTAAAAATACGGTACTAAAAATCTGTGCCTGCAATCATTCGGCACTGATAAACATGTGTTCCTCTCTCCTCCAAATAGATAACGGGTCTGTTTTTTGAACGATCACAACACCAGATAATTAGCTTATCAGGGTGAATATACTACAGCCACCAGTTTAACGGGCGCCTATACCTAAGTCAGCTACACCGCTCACTGACCTCTAAATTCATTACAACCCCACCCGAAGTCTGGTGATAAGGTGTCGCTGAGCAATCGCTTGGTGTTCCAAGCCGAAGTTCGGGGGCCGTCAATTATCGTCCCAACCATTAAAGCAAATGCGGACGGGACATACCATGCGACATTCACACCCACTGTGAAAGGGTCGTACCAGGTATTGTAACCGTGAGTCGTCCGAGTTCACAGTTGGAATGGGTAGTAATGGAGTAGTGATAGAGCGTACTCTTGTCAGACTGTCTGTATTGCGGCGGGTGTGTTGAAAATAAACGGATTTTGAACAGACATGGCACAGCCGAAAACGAGCATGGCGTGTGTGTAGAGTGAGGGGTTTAATGTCATCGGCTTCAGTTAGTGCTATTGAGCAGGGTGTGTGTGCAGAGTGAGGGGGTTAATGTCATTGGTTTCAGTTAGTGCTATTGAGCAGGAAATGTGTGTAGAGTGAGGGGATTGATGTCATTATCTTCATTTAGTGCTATTTGCTCTACACCTTTATGGAGTGATGAGTGTTTGTAAGTCTTGTAGAAGCTTCATATTGTGTTGTGCAGTGGTGTTATTTGCTGATGGGCGTTACCATGCAAGGTAATAGACTACCGTTGAAAGGTCATAGGGGATACTTGTACTTTACGTTACTACCTACCTTCGCCTCAGCTATACCGAACATTCCAAGTTATGTAAATAGAATATTTTTGTTTCTCGAAAGCGTAACGGTGTTTGGGATTGCTTCAAGAACACTATACGTATTATAGTGTGCGTGCACAAGCTTATTCAGAGTACCACTTCTAATAACGTTGTATGTACGCCGCTGTATCTCAGATGCCATACGGAAAATACTATATGTGGTCAGGCTTATCTCATTCGCTCAGTATAAGCATGGTATGTATGTACCAGGGACTCATGTCTGAGTCTGTACTGACAAACAACTCCATACACTCAACCCAGGTGTACATCCGTTTGGATCTGGCACGAGGCGTCGGAGACACAAACTGTTGGCGCGAAGAAACTCATTTTATGATCGCTCAGGTGCTGCTGAACGGCCCATCGCAGCTGAAGGTAAGCATTTATACTTGTCTACGTGAAAATTAAATCGTGCTTGTATGTGATTGTAAGATCAAACTGGTCATTGTATGTGGCTATATGTGCCCTGAGATGTCAATGGTTATAGGCTTGTAGTTCAATGTTCCTTGTCGTTTGCCGACGATGTTAGTATATTAGTATATTTCACAGATATTCGTATATTAGTATATTCCATAGATACTAGTATATTATTATATTTCATAGATATTAGTATATTAGTATATTCCATATAAACTAGTATATCAGTATATTTCATTAATATTATTATATTTGTTTATTCCATAGATACTAGTATATTAGTATATTTCATAAATATTAGTATATTTGTTTATTTCTTAGATATTAGTATATTAGTATATTACATAGTTATCAGTATATTAGTATATTTCATAAATATTAGTATACTAGTATATTCATATATTTGATGATCTATGAAGTGTATGATGATGTGTGAAGGTCGGTGGTTCAGACATGACATGTATCAGTGGGCGAGTTGAACGACACAATTGCCAAATCCGTGAGTAGCTCTGGCTGTGGTACAAGGCAGTATCTTTGCATATAACCCTAAACCATCGGTCAAGGTCACACCGAGTTATACCAAAACACATAAACTGATTACGATTTGTAGATATGTTCCCCGATATATACTGCTCTCAGAGTCGCACCCACTCATTCCGATGCGCATGAATGTTACCAAGGTGACGGAGCCCAATGATCTGACCAACTGCGTTAAACTCGCCGAAGCTCGGGCACTCTCGACTACACACACCGGTGAGTGGCGCAAAGTGGACTGTGGTGCATATATCAGCCCTGCTGAAGGAGAAGAAGGGGCCGGTCAGAATGCCACAGATGCCTCTGAGGCGATGGACCAGGTCAAGGCGAAGTTACCCAAAGGATGGACGGAAGACGAATCGATGAAGCCAGTGATCACAGACTATATCAGGAAGGCTTGCAAGGCCGGGATGGTGGAGAACGTGCAGGGCTGGTACGGCGATGCTCTTGATAAGACACTAGGTAAGTGGTAACGGGGGTCTGGTTTTAGTTGATAGCTGGGCTCGACACACAAACAGTGTCGAGAGCTACTGCGTGCTCAATATGGTGCATACTTTTTTCGCCCGGGCGCTAGGGTTGTGTGTGCGTATAGGGTTTTTGAACCCCATCCATACACTCTTGTGGATAGGAACACACACATTCCTTATGTACGTGCCATAACGGAACTATTTGACGGTTTGTGGGAACAGTGTGCAAGTCGACTAACCACACACACCGTACATGGGCGCAGGCCCAGACAGGTTCATGGACCGCCGCGCCAGAGGTTGTCAGTATGGCCGCGAGTCCAATCAAACACACAGTAAGCTGCAAAAGGTATGGTGCGATGCATTTGATAGCTATGGGTATGTATCTAGTTACCGATGAATCACACAGGGAATTGCTGATGAGTAGGCAACAAAAGCTCTGTTGTGTGGTCCGATACGGTAAACTCTATTGCGTTTACGGCTCAGGCATACTCCCTATACCCTAGTGGGACTGTTGATCCCACACTGCTAGAGTACTGATTCGCCCGTGGTGCAACTATGGGCAAACGTCGCGGGGCGTGGTACAAGGACTAGCATGCATCCGCTACACCATTAGACGGTAGGGACTAACTGTCCTATAAGTAGTTATCTTATTAGACGGTAGGAACTTGTTGTTCTATAAGTATTTATCTTATTAGACTGTAGGGACTAGTTGTCCTATAAGTAGTTATCTTATTAGACGATAGGGACTAGTTGTCCTATAGGTAGTTATCTTATAAGTGGTCTCTTGTACAAGCATACACGACCATCCGTCATCCGATTGACCCCAATTACCTACACTAAATAAATCACTGGTATGCCTCGACCTATATAACGGACCGGTAATGGCAGCGGAAGACTTGTATAGTCCACTACTTCGTACGGATTATCTGCTGATATGTATGAATCTTACACGTACAGGCAAATGCAGCAGGGACGTTGCTTAGCAACCGAGACGCGCACCCGTTCTTCCCCAACGTCACCGACGAGCACATGCCGCCGCTGATGTTCTACCCATTCGATGTACAAACGGCAGAGGCAATGGACTACGGCTGTATGCGGAATAAGTGGGTGCACCTGTGGGGCGATTCGTTGGATAGGAGTGCACTGAGAGACTCTATCATTCCCATTTACAATGAGATGCTCGGCGAACAGGTATGATGATTGGATATAAGGTGTTGCGTTCATGGCTTGCTGGCTGAATGTTGATATAAAGCCATACTTGTGATATTGGGTGTTATGAAGGAGGTTTCACATCTATGCTATCGGTCCTTGGTGTTTTGTGGGGAGAATAAACTAGGTTTAGCGGCGCTAGGTAAGTAGGAAATCTATATCTATATCTATATATATATATATATATATATATATATATATATATATATATATATATATATCATAACCACATACTGATTTTATGTACATCAATTTTAAGCGCAGTGTGTGGACAGTTCGGTCCCTTATGTGGACACTGCGGTTGTGGACCCACACAAGCGTCTCCGCGTCGATGTAGTCATACACCACTGGCCCAAGGCAAACGTAACCTTCTCATTCATGGCTGTGACCAAGCGCATTCGAGTGCCTGATTTCTACATGTTTGATGATGTAAAAGGTCATATCCGGGATACTTGGCCTTCTTTTGCCATCCATCAGATGGTAAGTAAAGTTGCAATGTTTATATTTTTCACCTTTGTTTGCGTTAAGCGATATAGGAGGCTGTCCAGCGGATTATATTTGTCAATTTATAACGTACATGATTCGTTCCCGAACATGTTGTCTAGTTAATCTATGGTCTTAACCAGGGGTTGTTATCTTCGAGCGTGAAGTGAATATGTTATCTTCGAGCGTGAAGTGAATACACACACACACACAATAGTACTGTAAGCCGATGTTTGCCGCTACTACGTTAGAAAATTAATGCTATGCACAACTGCATAGTTTCTTCAAATATCCAAACAGATACACTGAGCTACGATTTAACAGCACAAACAACTCAACTACATACACTGAGCTACGATTTAACAGCACAAACAACTCAGCTACATACACTGAGCTACAATTTTAACAGCACAACCAACAACCACGCAGTTGGTACAACCACTCACACAATCACCGAAGTTTGCCGCGAATCTTTTTATTTCCGGAAACAAACCTCCACTGTGCATAGTCGCATCTGTATATTCATAAATCTCCTACACTGCCACACAAACGCCTGAATTAACCTCCACTGTGCATAGCCGCATCTGTATATTCATAAATCACCTACACTGCCACACACGCCTGAGTTTCCACCAGGACACTTACTGAGCCACACACCTCCGCACTCACACACCCCAACAGTGGGCCACCGTGACGCCGTTGACTGGTATGAGCCGTCCCTCGGCGTTTGTCTTCAGCCTGGCGTTGCACGCGGCAGCACACAAGGTCACAGCAGACGCCTACGACGCAACTCTGCGAAACGTAAGGGATCGTTCGTATGTTTGTTGGGTTATTGTTTGGTTTATATGAGTGTGTATGGTGATGTTCTGCTATGAGTATGCGTAAGGGATCATTCGTATGTTGTTTGGTTATAGTTTGGTTTATATGAGTGTGTATGGTGATGTTCTGCTATATTTTAAGGGATCGTTCGCATGTATGTTTGGTTATTGTTAGGTTTATATGAGTGTGTATGGTGATGTTCTGCTTTGTGTATGCGTAAGGGATCGTTCGTATGTTTGTTTGAGTATTGTTTGGTTTATATGAGTGTGTATGGTGATGTTCTGCTACGAGTGTGTGGCTGATCTGTATTCTCTGCCGGTGTCGTGTAGATACCCCTGACATCCTATAGGTTTACGCACTGTTCTTAGTACGTGGAAACGCGTCTTCAGCTTTATCTTCCGCTGCGTGTAATGATTCAATGACCAATGTTCAAGAGCCTTTGCCATGTACACGAGACTGTATACACCACTGCGTAGACGTCCCTCAAGTATTTCCCTTTACAGCGACCCCTTTAAGCGTGTGACTTATTTATTACCATTGCTATGTAAACCGTTGGATTTGTTTTAAGACTTGATTTCTTGTCATGCTGTAGCTTTTACAACTCTGGTCAGATAATAACATATTAGTTCTATCTCAGATAATAACACATTGGTTCTATCCCAGATAACAACATATTTGTTCTATCTCAGATAATAACATATTAGTTCTATCTCAGATAATAACCTTTTAGTTCTATCTCAGATAATGTCATATTTGTTTTATCTTAGATAATAACATATAAGTTCTATCTCGATAATAACATATTAGTCTATCTCGATAATAACATATTAGTCTATATCAGAAAATAACATATTAGTTCTATCTCAGAAAATAACATATTAGTTCTATCTCAGGTAATAACACATTGGTTCTATCCCAGATAACAACATATATGTTCTATCTCAGATAATAACATATTAGTTCTATCTCAGATAATAACCTTTTAGTTTTTTCTCAGATATTAACATATTAGTTCTATCTCAGATAATAACATATTAGTTCTATCTCAGATATTAACATTTTAGTTCTATCTCAGCATATTAGTTCCATCTCAGATAATAACATATTAGTTCTATCTCAGATAATAACCTTTTAGTTCTATCTCAGATAATATCATATTTGTTCTATCTTAGATAATAACATATAAGTTCTATCTCGATAATAACATATTAGTCTATCTCGATAATAACATATTAGTCTATATCAGAAAATAACATATTAGTTCTATCTCAGAAAATAACATATTAGTTCTATCTCAGGTAATAACATATTAGTTCTATCTCAGATAATAACATATCAGTTCTATCTCAGATAATAACATATTAGTTTTTTCTCGGATAATAACATATTAGTTCCATCTCAGATAATAACATATTAGTTCTATCTCAGATAATAACCTTTTTAGTTCTATCTCAGATAATATCATATTTGTTCTATCTTAGATAATATCATATCATATTAGTTCTATCTCAGATAATAACCTTTTAGTTCTGTCTCAGATAATATCATATTTGTTCTATCTTAGATAATATCATATTAGTTCTATCTCTCGATAATAACATATTAGTTCTATCTCAGGTAATAAAATATTAGTTCTATCTCAGATAATAACATATCAGTTCTATCTCAGATAATAACATATTAGTTCTATCTCAGATAATAACATATTAGTTTTATCTCGGATAATATCATATCAGTTCTATCTCGATAATAACATATTAGTCTATCTCTCAGATAATAACATAATAGTTCTATCTCAGAAAATAACATATTAGTTCTATCTCAGCATATTAGTTCTATCTCAGATAATAACATATTAGTTCTATCTCAGATAATAACATATTAGTTTTTTCTCAGATATTAACATATTAGTTCTATCTCAGATAATAACATATTAGTTCTATCTCAGATATTAACATTTTAGTTCTATCTCAGCATATTAGTTCCATCTCAGATAATAACATATTAGTTCTATCTCAGATAATAACCTTTTAGTTCTATCTCAGATAATATCATATTTGTTCTATCTTAGATAATATCATATCATATTAGTTCTATCTCAGATAATAACCTTTTTAGTTCTGTCTCAGATAATATCATATTTGTTCTATCTTAGATAATATCATATTAGTTCTATCTCGATAATAACATATTAGTTCTATCTCAGGTAATAAAAAATATTAGTTCTATCTCAGATAATAACATATCAGTTCTATCTCAGATAATAACATATTAGTTCTATCTCAGATAGTATCATATTTGTTCTATCTTAGATAATATCATATTAGTTCTATCTCGATAATAACTTATTAGGCTATCTCAGATAATAGCATATTAGTTCTATCTCAGAAAATAACATATTGGTTCTATCTCAGGTAATAACATATTAGTTCTATCTCAGATAGTATCATATTTGTTCTATCTTAGATAATATCATATTAGTTCTATCTCGATAATAGCTTATTAGGCTATCTCAGATAATAGCATATTAGTTCTATCTCAGAAAAAATAACATATTGGTTCTATCTCAGGTAATAACATATTAGTTCTATCTCTCAGATAATAACATATCAGTTCTATCTCAGATAATAACATATTAGTTCTATCTCAGTTAATAACATTAGTTTTATATCGGATATTAACATATTAGTTCTATCTCAGATAATAACATATTAGTTCTATCTCAGATAATAACATATCAGTTCTATCTCAGATAATAACATATTAGTATTTTCTCGGATAATAACATATTAGTTCCATCTCAGATAATAACATATTAGTTCTATCTCAGATAATAACCTTTTTAGTTCTATCTCAGATAATATCATATTTGTTCTATCTTAGATAATATCATATCATAGTAGTTCTATCTCAGATAATAACCTTTTAGTTCTTCTGTCTCAGATAATATCATATTTGTTCTATCTTAGATAATATCATATTAGTTCTATCTCGATAATAACATATTAGTTCTATCTCAGGTAATAAAATATTAGTTCTATCTCAGATAATAACATATCAGTTCTATCTCAGATAATAACATATTAGTTCTATCTCAGATAATAACATATTAGTTTTATCTCGGATAATATCATATCAGTTCTATCTCGATAATAACATATTAGTCTATCTCAGATAATAACATAATAGTTCTATCTCAGAAAATAACATATTAGTTCTATCTCAGCATATTAGTTCTATCTCAGATAATAACATATTAGTTCTATCTCAGATAATAACATATTAGTTTTTTCTCAGATATTAACATATTAGTTCTATCTCAGATAATAACATATTAGTTCTATCTCAGATATTAACATTTTTAGTTCTATCTCAGCATATTAGTTCCATCTCAGATAATAACATATTAGTTCTATCTCAGATAATAACCTTTTTTTAGTTCTATCTCAGATAATATCATATTTGTTCTATCTTAGATAATATCATATCATATTAGTTCTATCTCAGATAATAACCTTTTAGTTCTGTCTCAGATAATATCATATTTGTTCTATCTTAGATAATATCATATTAGTTCTATCTCGATAATAACATATTAGTTCTATCTCAGGTAATAAAATATTAGTTCTATCTCAGATAATAGCATATCAGTTCTATCTCAGATAATAACATATTAGTTCTATCTCAGATAGTATCATATTTGTTCTATCTTAGATAATATCATATTAGTTCTATCTCGATAATAACTTATTAGGCTATCTCAGATAATAGCATATTAGTTCTATCTCAGAAAATAACATATTGGTTCTATCTCAGGTAATAACATATTAGTTCTATCTCAGATAGTATCATATTTTGTTCTATCTTAGATAATATCATATTAGTTCTATCTCGATAATAGCTTATTAGGCTATCTCTCAGATAATAGCATATTAGTTCTATCTCAGAAAAATAACATATTGGTTCTATCTCAGGTAATAACATATTAGTTCTATCTCAGATAATAACATATCAGTTCTATCTCAGATAATAACATATTAGTTCTATCTCAGTTAATAACATTAGTTTTATATCGGATATTAACATATTAGTTCTATCTCAGATAATAATATATTAGTTCTATCTCAGATAATAACATTTTAGTCTATCTCAGATAATATCATATTTGTTCTATCTGAGATAATAACATATTAGTTCTATCTCGATAATAACATATTAGTCTATCTCAGATAATAACATAATAGTTCTATCTCAGAAAATAACATATTTGTTCTATCTCAGATAATAATATTAGTTCTATGTCAGATAATAAAACCCAGATAATAACGTATTAGTATAGGAAAGTCCTGTTTCGTCATCCATCGTGTGTTGCTGAAAAATGACGCACCCTTACTACACCAGATGCACATGTGGATTACTTCAGGTGCTGGTGAGGGTGTGCCCGTATTCTGGAGACGGAGTACTACAACGCAGCATCACTTCACGTATGTGAAAAAAGTAGCTGATTCGGGTTAAGAATTTGTTCAAGTATGCGGGAACAAATAAGTTCTATTTATAGCACATGTGTGCAGCATCACTTTACGTATGTGAAAAAAATAGTATATTCTATTTATAGTATTTGTTCAAGTATGTGGGAAATATAACAATGGTCTATTTATAGCCCATGTGCACTACGGAACGTGATAGGGAAAGATGCTTCGAGAGACCTTGTACTCGTCCACGCTAATGACATAGGCACAATAGTACACATACAAACGAGCAAACCTTTGCTACTGTTTGTGCAGGAGTGCTGAGAAGTCTCAACACACCGATACGTGTCCTCGCAAGTGCATATGCATTGTGCATAATCGGGCGTATATGTCCAGGTGTCTCGAATGAGATGTCGAAAAAAAAAAAAAAAAAGGAACGTTGCAACCCAAAAGTTCTAAAGGCATTGTAACCTCTACTCATTACATCACGCTATGTACCTTCAAGTGAAGATTTGAGAACCTTTGCATCCGGTCATGTTCACTATTGTATGTGTCAAGTGATTGCAAACCCGCAACAAATGGTTGTTTGTGTGTACCTAGGGTTTACAAGAAATGTTTGAGTCGGTCTTCGACACCGGCGTAAAAAAATAAAGGTTCAACTTTAAAATTCCAAAATCCTTCAACCATGGAATCTTGAATCCTAAATCCTCAACCCTGAGATCTTGAATCCTAAATCCTCAACCCTGAAATCCTCAATTCTATATCTCAAATCTCAAATTCTAAATCCTAAATCTCCCAATTCCCTCACAGAAAACTGCACGAGCAGCACAAGTGTTTATTTAACTCACAACTGGGTCGTTTGGATGATGTAGCTATGCGCGTGACGAAGGAGCTCGGCGTCCCTGTGATAGGTGTATGCACAAAAATGTGCTGCTGTGGGTGTTCAGAACCATAATGATCAATAGTCCAAATCTTACATGAAGATATGACTTTATTATATCTATATATATATATATATATATGTATATATATATATATGTGTGGGTATGCATAATATGTATAATATGTATATGTGCATATAGGGTTTTAGTCGTACCAAAGCACGAACGATTGTTCTGTTGTGGTTTGAAGGACTGAGTCTCAGAGCTCCTGGAGAGTGATACAAGAAAAATAACCGGAATAGTTTTTCACGATTGAGATGCAATGGGGCAGTGTGTGCACAACCAGCAGGAACAGTACAAGTAGATGCATGCGACATAAGCGGTGGGTATGCACACAGTAACGATCAACAAGTGTCGAAGCATGGCAATGTCGATCATAACGTAGACGTGAAGTGGGTGGAGACATAACCAACCGAGACATATCATATCCATGCAGTATTGTTGTCTTAGAATTACACGCTCGAGCATCAGTTTGTCCAGAATTTATGTTACGAATTGACAATACTTTAGTTATGAAATATGCTACAGCTATAGGCCTGAATAGTAGGCAAGGAAGGGAGCAAAGTACCTCATCATCGACCACCACACACATCTTTTTAAATATCGCGCTTTTCTATTGGCCAGACTGGTGGACTGTGACTCAGGGGCGTCCCAGCTCGGCGTTCGACAACCGGCACTACTCGGATAACTTCTGCAGAGGTGTGTTGCCTGTCTGTCTGTCAGTCATTCGTCAGCTCGTGTCTCTTCTTGTGTTCGATAAACCCTACATCACCTGTCAGGAATTTCCCACACGTTCACAACCCAGTGTGTGCTATTTAGACGTACCTGTGTGCTATTCAGATGTACATGTGTGCTAGACCATACAGCCATACGGAAACAAAGAGCAAAAAGTACAGGTACATACATAGCACAGGTTTATATATTGCAGGATATATCATACAATTACAAAGGGTTCCATCGCAACAGTACCCAGAAAACTGACTGTTCAATTAGCACCAAAGTCACACCCATCAACGATCGTATGTGTGGCCGCACACCGCCATGTGCAGTTTTTTGCACGTCAAAACATGTCGCTCGATTGGACACTAACTCAGCTTGTGCTTGATTCATTGCCGTACATACGTGTAGTAAGCGATTCCGTTTCTAACTGATACCTCACACACATTGCCGTACATACGTGTAGTAAGCGTTTCCGTTTCTAATTGATGCCTCACGCGATAAGCAACTGAAGTTGTAGGCAGCACGTCCCCACCCACACCACTCATCGCTGTACACACTCGTCTCCATGCTTCCTCAAACAGGCACCAGGGTTCAAATAACACAGGTGAATATATTCTTGAACAAGATCTGCAGCGCTTTCTGAACACACGCAGCCGCCTCAGGGCCAACACGTGCGTATGCATTACGGGAGAAAGTACTGAGCGAAGTAATATATGTGACATCGAGTGAGTTCTCGATTAGTCTTGGACACACTTCGGCCCGAAATCGGACTGACGGGACAGTCCAAATGCCCGGCAGGACAAATTGACATGCAGGAGACCAACGTGAATCCTAAATGTACACACGTCAAAATGGTCAGAGCGCCGGTCAAGATCATCGACATTCTATCAACTGCATTCGGCACTTAAACTACGGCGACAACCCTCACGGCACATGAACGGTGTTGTCTCTTGCTAGTTTGAGTGTTCATCACGGCACGTGAACGATACTGTCTCTTGCTAGCTCGAGTGTTCTATTCAGATCGATAGACTACTGTCTGGTCTGCGCCAGACCAGTGCGGTACTATAGCTAGCGCCTGGGCCGCATAGGCAACTCCAGCATTCAAACGCTAGTTGGCGTAGTACATAGTGACAGGCAGGGAACGGGTGGGATCTACTTAGACATACACCATGGGTACTATGTAGATGTATACAGGTACAAGTCAGTATATAGATCCAATTGGCGACCGTTTCTAAAACCAATTGTTGTAAACCAATTGTGAGGCATCCACTTTGTTTGCATGCCTTATAAATCACGGAATCAGTTGGGTAGGGAGGCACTACACAAGTCCAACAACTATTTGAAAACATAGGAATCACACTAAAACAAACAGAACGTGTGAGTAATGGGACATTTTATAGAACCAGGATAAAACAATGAGAAAGTTTATAGAACCAGGATAGAGCAGTGAGAAAGTTTGCGTAGGTAAGTTGGATGGTGCAGTATTTAGCTGTTATCTTGCATCAAATCAGCTTTTTTTAAGTGCCTGGACCAAATTCTCTCTTGATCCTACAAAGAAAAGGTTATTGATAGCTCACATATCTATTCTCCTTGCTCACTTGGGGAGATCCTATCTTCAGATATCTATACTTCTAGTGGTTCCCATATTGTTGGCTTGATCAAAGCAACGGTCACTTTTCAGTAATCACGAGTATTGGTGAACCATCGCCCGACTACACCTCCTTGTCTAGCACACTGCAGCCATTGCAATAGAATGTGTTCTGCTTTGAATCGCGCAAATACACCTGTCCGTATTCCGTTAACACACCCGTCCGTATTCCGTTAATACACCCGTTTGTATTCCGTTTTGAGGACAGTCTCCCTAACTGCACACGGGCCAAAACTTTCTATTTGTGTTTTTTTTGGCTTCCCTTATTGTGCTGAAAAAGGCATAGCGTGGATTTCATTTCCAGTACTTTCGCGGTCGATATACTCTCACGTACACAGCACAGAAGCTTTGTTCAAATGCTCATGACAACCTAGTGCAGTGGTAGGTAGATGGCCCAACCCAAGTGCAGTGGTAGGTAGACGGCCCAATCCATTGTCGTCATCGACAGACAGCGCTCCAATGCACTGACATGCTCGTATTCAACACTGCTGGGTTCAGTAATGTCAGGTAAATCTAGCACGAAATATTCAACGCTAGAAATATCCAACGCAAGAACAGTGCCTCCCCATAGGCTCAGGTAACACTTCCCCATTCGCCCGTGGCAGGTCTTAGGGCAGTAGACGATGCATACGGCCTATTGACCTCTCCGCTCGTATCACGTGCGCGCGCGCGCACCCGCACACGCTTGCCAATAAACTGACTGGCGGTAGCAAGTGGAAAAGACAGACCGATTCTGATTGGACGTCCACTCTGATATGAAGCAAACGACTATTCACCACATCATCGTCCGTACGCAGTCCTGGTACATAAACCAGGCCACGACACTACACAACCCCACAGGGCCAAACTGTACCAGACACCCAATGCTTAGCAAGTAAACCATTGGCCATGTATGTATATACACGCGTGCTTGTGGAATACACAAACTATCGGCTATGGCGTTTGTGGCATATCCGTCCCTCAGCTCCAGCCCGGTGCTTGCGAATCCTGGTCAAAGGCATCGGCTAGTTGGATCAGGGACAGGGGTGTACTCATGGGCCAGGCCCGCTTCAGTAGTGTGCGTGTGGTGACGTGTTCACCGTACAGGGATCGGTGCACGCTCTCGGGTTTCAGGGCTATGTTGAGTGGGCTGGATGAAACACCAAACTGTGGTTGAAGGAGAGGAAGGATTGTTTCCGTGATAGCTAAACACGCAGACTCGCACGGATCAGAAGATTGACGTAGGTATATATCTACGTTGTATCTATGTAGATATGTCTGCATGGTGTGCGGTTCTGGATGTACACGTGCAAAGACGCACGCAAACGCCGACTCGGTTTACTAATATCTCCCATATGAGTTGCACGTGCGCGTACGTGTACACCTATTTTCACGTCTTGTTTCATTTAGAATGATGTAGTGAAGCTATATGTTGTAAGCGCTAGTTTCGCATTTAATTACAGATGCACTTTTGGTACAGCCGGGTATGGTCCAACTCTGAAAAAACGTGTATAAGCGTTTGTCACATATGTACGGGCGCCTGTAGCAACAGTTATTATGAGGCCGCTGAGCGTTGCACTCGATAGCATGAGCCACTTTGCGGCGTACAACACACCATATAGACCAATACAATTAGACAGAACGGTTTCATTGCTCACGACAAGCCACATACATGTCAAGGGGAGCCAATCGGAGCAATCCAAGGAATAATAGAATACAAGATAGGTCAAGGTGAGTACGCGTCAAATAAGGAGGTATGGCACTTACGGTAAACCCTGTATGCCGGCCGTACACAATGGCTTCGGAAGTCCTGGAGTACGATGTTGTGGACGGCCGGAGGCCTGATCCCGCTTTGATATCCACGCGCAAAGCGGTACTCCCGGTTTTATAGAGCTCGTGCACACTAGTCTCCGACATCAGCAGCGCGACAAACTCACCACGTACACCGCCAAGGCCCAGTGTTTTATCTGTGGGTACAGTGTTGGTGGTTTTGTTAGTGATGCGGTTCGTAGTACAACTAACCTGAGTGTTTCATCTGCGAGTATGTGTTGTTTGGTTTGTGCTTAGATTTTCGCCTTGCAACAGAATGTTTTTTAGGGTTGGGGGTGCCGCGTTTGTAGTGTTGATGGTGTACAAGTTGGTACCAGGCTGTGGAAAAGACTTTCAAACATACTACTCATGCATATCAAAAAACCCGAAATGCGTACATTTGGGGTCTGTTTGTCGTGTATACAATTTATGTGTACAAAGACTCGTCATATGACTCTGTGCACATTAATATCAGACGAATATTTAAGCGGCTTGTTCTGTATGGGTCACAGTACCCAAACACCGCATTATAATTAAAAATAGAACACTATAAGTTGTAATTAAAAATAGAAGAACACTACAAATCATAATTAACAATAGAAGGACACTACAAATTATAATTAAAATCAGAACACTACAAATTGAAGATAACACTACTAACTATGAATTGCCTCGGAGCGACGCAGAAAAACTGAATCAATGGCCCACGAGATAGCACAAGCTGTTTATGACTGTAAATACATACTTTTGATGACTGTAAAAACGTATACTTTGATGACTGTAAAAACGTATACTTTTATGACTGTAAATACGTATACTAAGGCAGGAGCCCGCCGCATAGATCACTTCGAGCGCACATGGAGAAGGTGTCATGTATGCAAACCAGACGGACCACTCAGATGTATATATGAAAAATATTATACTCCGGACAGTCGTAAGCTTAAGAATATTTCACACTGATATTTACAACACTGGGTGGATTGAGAAAAACAAAGTATAGACAAAATCCAGAAACAGACCCATTGATAGTTTAAACGATGAAGACTTGTACACGGAAATGAACGGCTATACCACGTACCACACAGTTAGCTGGACTCACATAGATACAACCGGACACAGACTAAACGTATCATAGTATATAGCCGAGATATCACAACAATCCAACAAGTGTGTGATACAGCCTAGTACACCAACATGTACATGATAAATCGATGAATACTGGCGGCGACCATTTGCTCTGAGTGCGCCGGATGAAGGTTCCTGACCCTCTGGCTAAGCCAGCTATGACACTCGCGCCTACAATCTGATAGTAAAAGTCACCCAAGCATGGCAGATTAGTTAACGGACTATAAACAAATGTCCCCGAACTTCAGAGTGTAGCAATATCACGGTACATCTAACCTTGACCCGCATACGAAGTAATTGGTGTTGGTTGAAATGTTGTCATATACAGAAATATAAGCCCGTTCATATGACTCTCGTCTGATTGAATGCACGTGTCCACTCAGTCTTGCTCCTTACCTTGCCAACTACAACCCCCAACGCCCCATTAAACAAGACCGGGGGTATACTGGCCCTCATTCTCGACAGAATTGCGTGGTATGACGCTGTTGCTTCATGGAGAGCCACAGTCTGTGGAAGCTGATGAAATCGAGAGGATTGGTGAGAGAGTCGATACGAAGGGTGCAGTACAACTACATACGATTGTGAACTATTCGGGTGGGCTATTAAGTGTATCACGTGTGTACATAACCGTACAGCGATGAGATCCAGCACGCACTCCATCGTTCATGTTCGCCTACAAATACAATCAATCGCTGCTATATGTAGGCTTAAACGTATCAGAAGCACACAAAGATCTAGCGTACGCGCATAGGCGGGGCCATTTGCATTCAAACCCACCGATAAATCCACACTCATAAGGCTGGCCCTGCGTTCTCTCTCAGAGGCTTTGTATGATGTCGGCTGTGTTTTGATACACACAAACTCGCGTGTGTCCCAACTCGGACAACTATCCTTCTTCGATCGCTTGGAATCCATTACACCACGCGTACTCCCCACTTTCTCTTCTACACTGCTACCAAGGGATGGCGGCCTACTACTGTGCTTATAAACTGAGCTTGAACTAGAGGGCGTTGTATATCCGTGTGCTAGTTCTGGGCTGCACGTTTGAGCCCAGAGAGGGTCCGCTGGGCTGGACTCATGTTCTTGTATTATTGTGTTTAGCACCGACTGAGCGTCTATACTTCGAGAGAAATTGTCCAGTGAACTGCTGTGCTCATTCTGTAGTACGGCGTTGAAGATGAGATATCATGATAATGTGAAAATGCTGAATATCCCCACAGAGTGTTCATGATATTTACTACAATGAAACCAGAAATTGGCAGGAAAGTGGATGTCTGCTATATATATATACATATAATATACATATGCATATATATATATATATATATATATATATATATATATATATATATATATATATATATATATATATATATATATATATACATACATATATATATATATATATATATATATATATATATATATATATATATATATATATATATATATTATTATAATATATATATATATATATATGGGTTTAGGGGTTTTTTATGGAAAACCCCAAAGACCCTAAAACAAACATAAATATACGCACAACAACACACACATGCACACACACAGATTTATTATGTGTATTGCGCTATTGTGTATGTTATATATATTATATATATATATATGTAATATTATTATTATATGTGTATTATATATTATATATGTATATATATATGCATGTACATATATGTATATGTATATAAATATATAATATATAATAATATATATATGCAATATATATTAAATAATATGTATTAATAATATATATACATACATATATATGTATATGTATATAATAATATTACATATTGCTCAGGTTGTGTATGTATCTGTATATATATGCTGTTGTACATATGTATGTATATGTATACATATAATAATATATATATATATATATATAATATATTAATATATATGATATATATATATATATATATATATGTATATATAATATATGTGTGTATATGCATATATGTATGTATACATACAACATACGTATATATATATATATATATATATAGTTAAATATATGTATACATATATATATATATTTTAAATAATATATATATATATATATATATATATATATTTTATGAATGAACAAACACACACACACATATATATATATATATATATATTGCTGTATTCGCGGGTGGGCGTCAGTCGTTGTTCACAGTTTATCCTATTGTAGTCCGCAACCTCTAGATGATCATATACAACTGTATTCTTAACATCTATTGCATGTACTACGTTTCCTTATGCTGTACTCAAAACGTACTTATAACGCTCCAAAGAGAGGAAAAAATGTGACGAACTTAGAACATTCCCCTACCAGATCTGAGCCCGACGATGGAAACGCATTTGTAAGATGATTGAGATCCGGTCGGCTTAGAAGAATATGTTTACTGTCAAAACTGGGCAAATCAGCCGCTTTGCGGACAGATTTCGCACGATATGGTGGTGGCGAGGCTTTGCTGATTTTTTGGTGTGCTAAACGAGACAGGGTCATTGTAAATAGAAAATGAGATACTTCTATGGCATCCAAGACCGTAGCAGTGTTGGCGAGGTATGTACAGACCAGTATATGTGGACTACTATTTCAGTCTGTTTTATCCTGCACGTAAGGTTGTGAATGATTCAATCACCGTGGTTGCATCGTTTCTTTTTATAATAGGATCGATTATCGATGCCTTCACGCATCAAACGCACAATTTATAGATACATACAGATGACACTCATCGATTTTTTTATTGTTGAAGCAATTCTGCTCAATGTATTATCACAGGGGCTCGATTCCTATTGGGCGAGCCGTGCCGTTGCTACAAGTGATTAGTAATCTCACAGAAATATTTAAAAAAAATTGATTATTATGTGGCTATTTGTCTAAAAAAAAAAAGGGTTCTCTACAGAACTTATTGACATAATTTTGTCCCGATTTTGACCCCCATTTACATTATATGATTCCGTTTGCCGTTTGTCGCAAGGTTATGCGTCAGACTTAAAATGAGTCGCAGGCGTAAGCGTAAATTTTAGCGGTCGCAAGCATAAGCGTCAGATTTAGTGGTCGCAAATTTAACGCGTTAGACCTGAGCGTCAGACAGTGATCGCAAAACCAAAAGTCAGTCTTGGTAGTTGCAGTTTTAACTCGCATCAAAAATAAACCATTCAACCGTGTCCTTTTGGGGTTATATGTATGAGTTTAAAATTTTGAGCCTTGACTCTTGAGGTACTTTGTCGTGCAGGGTTATTGTTTATTTAGAATGCTATGGTTATATCACATGATGTTGTAGTTCTGCCAAGACACGGCGACTATCAGTCAGGGGACTGCATAAACAAAATTAAAAAAACTGAACAGACTGATATGACAAGATCGAATCACTTGGCGTTTGTGTCTGAGAAGAGAGCGGGAAGTCCTCGAACTCTTATCCTTCTGAGATTTTATTATACTTCTGATGGATAAACAATAATTGTTTTACAGAGTACCCCACTTATAAAATGGAGACAGTGTGACACTGTAAATGGATGCCTCATAAAAAATGAACATAAAACACTTTACTAAACTCTCTGTTAAACTAGTGAGAGCTATAAATAGCTAGTATAAAGTCAGTAAATTAAGGAGATGATCCAGTAAAATTAGGTACTAGATTATCTAACAAGTTAGTAGTTTAAAGGAGAGAGGCGGTAACTATGACAGGGTTCAATTCCAGCTATGACTTTAAAAATAGGGCTATAACTCTACTCTAGATATGATATGATTTTAATAAGCTACACCTGTGATCTGTATTATATTCCGCTAATTGAGACATGCTAGCTATCTTCATATTTCTTACAACCCTTACCGAGGCGGAGGGAGACAGGATAAGTGACTTATGAATAGCATATAGATAGGGGGAGATAGTCTCATAACTAGCACACCAGAGAGTTACAACAGTTATTTAAGAGGGGGCAATGATGGACAGAGAGAGGTGTAAAGTTTATGTTGATATCTCATAAACAGGGGCTCAAGAAAAGGAAAGAAAATAAGATAATAATAAGATGCCTAGCAAAATTTAAGTTGTTCTAGATTAGACATAAAAAGAATGTTCGTGCCCTGTCCGCTCGCGGAGATTACACTCGCAGGTTATGCGGGCAAGTGGTGGATGTCAGGGAGATCCTACAGGCAGGCTCTCTGGGGGTGGTGGGCACAAAGAGGGCTCCTGTAGCTTAGGGGGGCCCTTATATTATACTAGAGTATATTATAATAAATTCTAGTTATTATATCCTGAAGGAGGGAGAGGGGGGGGGGCCCCCCCCCTAAACTATAGGAGCACCCCATCAGTGCAAAGATAGATAGCTTGCTACTGCCCCGCTCTCCACCAGGGGGGGGGGGGACCCCGGGGAGGTGTCTTATCTTATGTTATCTTGTGCCTTCAGATCTATGATTAATCAACTTTAGAATAGATTCTGAGCATACCCAGGGGATCCAGCTGTAAAAATTCACTACCACTCCTGTGGAACAGCTAGACCTCTATCTCCCCCTTCGAGTAATGGATAAGATTAACTAGTGTAGAGGCAATCGCAGATGGGATAATATGTGTGTTATTTTCTACTTATAGATTTCCCTCCCGTCATATTATGAGATTGATAATGGTTACCATCTGCCTACCGATACCACTAAACAAAGGAATTACACTAGCTTGATACATAGGCAACGAACACCAAGTAACCGTAAAAGCCAGTCACCAGAAGAATAAGTACTCACCATTAAAGGATTACCTAAACACGTGCAATACTAAGACAGACACAACTAATCACAATGAGAACAGTGCCTAAGGTAGTCAAAAAAAGTCTAAAGAGATTCACATCCTCACAAATATATAGAGAGATACCATCTCCCCATACAAACAGATCATCTTACTCTCCCTAGAAAGATTTAGAAGTATATTTATAAAAATAAATACTGTACAAAACCCTCTCTACCTGAAGGTATCTACCCTATTCCTAAAAGAATGGCTCTAGGTAACACTTGTATCTATCACTCCATCAGCTATCTGTCACAAAACATACCAACACACAACCTTTACCTAACATATGTGTAGGGCAACTAATTCCCTCTACATTCTTATAACCTTTCCCCTACCCTTATTACGACTAGGTGGCCTTCCCAATGATAGGATGGTGGAGCCCTTATCGGAGATCCGTAGGGATGGATCGTCCATCGGATGGTGGACACCCTCCCCCTCCTTAATTCTCTCCTGTTAACTACACAATAACCACATGCCCTCTACTCCTTATCCACTTACTAATAACTATAACCCTACTATATTCACTAATCCTCCTATCTTATTCAATATCACTCACCCATAATAAAGACTGTACTCTCTAGCACACCTAAAAGACATAATAACTTCCCCTTCCCATTATTATTATTATTATTATACATTAGTACACCACAGCTTATCTAAGTGATCTCCTTTTATTAGCTCTTGACTATGCTCCCACTTAACCAGGAGTATACACTCAAAGCTAATAATAGGTAGAGCTAGTTATCTAGCTAAGCAGTAATTATGTAGTCTATAAAATAGTGTTTACACCTACACCTCTAACTACCTCTTAATTACAAAACAACTGACCATCTTTTTTACCCTAGCCTTCCCCCTGTATATTAGACATGAGGGGGGACATACAGACCTAGGGCAGTTAATCCTATTTTCTATTACTACTAGTTAAGGTTAGATCCCGCCCCCTTTCCCTTTCCAAGGGGGGGGAGGGATGTAAAAGATGATCCCTTCCTATCTCTCGTATAGGTACAATAATGAGGTGTTGGGGTGGGGCATATAATTAGCAATACTTCACTTCGAGAGTATTACAAGATAAATCATATACTATTATTATTGTCTTACTTAGAACTCTTATTCATTTTACTACACCTGACTTAATTTATTACATTAGTGTAGTATTATTTACTGGTAAGGTTAGAACTTCATTGCTGTACCACATAATTGGGGTTGCCCCCAGCATGGTAATACCTTGTTTAGACAATCACTTCTTACCTATTGTGTCTGTTTCATACCCCTGTTAGTTGACACCTCCCTTCTTTTTATATACCTAGTTTGGTCGCATGTTGTTTTAGTAATTTCAGAAAATTATCGTGGCACATTTTATGCCTTCCCGGTAAAACAGGACTTGAACCGGTATTGAAAACTTGAAATACTTAAACAATAACCAATTGTGTTATACCCGTAGATCTACGTCCATATCATGAGCACCCCCTCCTATTTTTATACACGGAATCGTAGATCCTTAAGGAGTGATCTAATACTACATGGTGGAGGGCAGACCTTCATTTAGCCCAAGGTTTTATAAAGTATCAAAAGCTAGCGCAATTTGATTTACTAGCCCTCACAGTTATAAAGTAGCTCTCCTGCACGACGTTATATTGACACAGGTTACGTAAATGTGTGGACAGCGTCCCTCAGAACGACAACCTTGAAGATGCTTACATCTCATCACTACTATTGTCGAAGAGGGCTCCCTTGCAGTAAAAAGTTACGAGACACTGGAATAAGGACACTTTATTTCCAAGGTACTAATGTATTCTTGGAGAAAAATTTACTGGTGTAGGCGATATGTCCTAGATAATTCAAAGATATACTAACAAGTGGTGTACGACAGGTAAACTTTTTATACCAAGGCACATACTGATGGCCTCCAAAAAAATGGTCCTCTCTCCCAGAGGCACTCCCGTAGAGAGTGGTGGAGGTAAACCTAAACCTAAACTTCCGAGTAGCATAGCATACCCTCTGTAGCACCCCCCCTCTAATAAACTAAGAGGGTGGGGTCCAAGGGTCGTAATTGTTTTTTTAAGATTTGCCATATGAACAAGCCATCGTTAAAGACCATCTATTTCGGTGACTGAAATTGAAATAGGCCCCCCCAATATTCGGGGGCATACTCCGATAGGCGGAGATCTCTATCGGGATCGCCAATAGTTAATATGACCATTTTAGGACAAATGGTGATACCCCTGTTAAACTAAACACAAGAAATGACAGAAGGATTAAAATTTGTAGGAGCAGGATTAGCAACAATCGGATTAACAGGGGCGGGTATAGGAATTGGAACAGTTTTTGCAGCATTATTGAATGCCACATCAAGAAATCCTTCTTTAAAGCAGCAACTTTTTTCTTACGGGATTTTAGGATTTGCATTAGTCGAAGCTATGGTTGTATTCTTAATTTTATTTGCATTCTAATTTAAAATGGGACGGGGGTTCTGGAGAGGTGGGGATTTTCAACTAATCACAAAGGCAAGGAATCTGTATATTATCTATGGTGCGTTCGAAGGTTAAACCGTTTAAAGTCTTTTCTTAGAAGAGAGAATTATATCAGGATAAGAAAAGAAATAGCTCTATAAAATAAAAGTTCTAAATTGTATAACTGAGCGATAAGTAGCCACAAGTATTTTAATGACAATTTATTTAAGATACTTTTAATTTTTAATATCATTTTTATAAAGATTGTGTTACTTGATATTTTAGAAGGTAATCAAAAGCTCTTATTCTTAATAATAGCCGTATGTTTCTATTCGATATTCTTATTCTTAGGGATTTACTTATTAATGAAGGCAACAGTTGAAATAATTTTTGCAATTATAAACTGGAAAAAGTTTTTGATTAGAAACAGTCCTTTAAGAATAGGGGAATAAATCGGGGCCGTTTTTGAAGCCACCCCTAATATTTTGAGATATTTTATTGGAGCGGGGTCGCTACGGCGGGGGAATGGTAAGTTTAACGGAAGCTCATAGGACCTTAGAGCCGAATATGGCGGACAGTGATCGCCCTATTGCTAGGTCTTGGGAGTGGACTAAAAATAAAGTTTGCCAATGGAAGGATAGTCCGGTAGATTTACCTTCAGAACTTAAGGTCCCCGGCTCAAAAGTGGGGGAATCTGTAACTAATTTAAGATTAAATTCTCTAGAGCGAGATTTACTTGAAGTTAAAAGGGGAAATGGCGTTAAAATCAAAAAAAGCTGCGATTGAAAAAAGCTCTTTCATTTTAAATTATAACCAAACACCCCAGACGCACCTGAGGCACCGGACGCGACCGTACAGGGGTATACACTGGAGTATTGATACGAATAGTTGAATAGTTATCCACTAGAGAAAGAAGACCACGTAAGTATGCATGCATGTCATTGGCGGCTTATGAGTGGGTGGTAACCTTCCACGCCACAGGATAGCCATCTTTACCCTGGCAATTCTCCTCAATATCGTATCATCATTTGAGAGAAGTACATTTATTGGTTTATATAATCAATCCCAACGTACTCAAGAACATACCCGTCCTCGTGCCAACCTTTTTTAAGCGCTTTGCGTATCGCCGACAGCCGTGTGATCTATCCATAGCACGGTGTGTATTTGCTCGCTCAATTGGTAACATCCGTCAGTATTCCCACTCAACTTGCCATTACCAGTGGCAGTGAATGCATTCTTCTTTCGTTGGGATATGCCAGTATGCAAGTATACAGCTTCCTGCACCATCCGTGGAATGGTGTATGAGCACAGGTCATTGTATGCGCACGGATCACGAGAACGACACTTTTTATCGCTAATAAGGCGACATTCACCCATCAGGCATGGGCTACGAGCGTATACTTTGCAATTCAATGTCTCTTGGCATCGTCTGTTGAGGGTCATGCATCTATCAACCATGTGGGAGTGTTCGAACGAACAGCAGTGCCCAGTTGGCAGGTATGCAACCCTGATACCCTGAAACCTAAAACCGTTCATTGGATGCTTGTGCGGATGCGAGGAGTGTGTTCATCCATTCGATCGCCAGTAGACGGAAAGGCTCGGATTAGAAGGACTGCCAGTGCCAGGGCCCGTTCCGTTAGACACTTCATATGTAGTCTACATAACCCGATGACCACATTATGGTAACATTATAGTCCCAGGTGTTGTCTACAGTATACAGAATATACACACGGTGCACATTTAGACCATTTGTGTACCGCTGAGCTGTACTTCGGATGTTCCAGCCGTTCTATTCCGACAGCTCTTCCTCGGGCTCAGGCTCTGCACAGAACAGTACAACGGAATAGTTAGGTTAAAAAGCGGCACGAATCCATCAGCAGATAGCACTGGGCTAAAGTGAGTAGTTGAGTGGACAACAAAGCCTCATACCATCAACGGAGACGGTCAAACGCAGGGCGTAGTAAACAACTGCGGCATATGGAAGGACGATGCTTCCGTTACTGCGATGGAAGGCTGCTACATTTATCTAGAAAACTACAAGCGACACACACAGACAGCGCACTTTTGCAGTTAGGTTCACCGGAAGTGTAAGGGTATTAGTTTGTCCCAATACAGAAGTAAGAATAGGACGTTCGAGTTATAGTCACCTAACTCTTAACACCACTCAACCACACTTGTCAGAGTCCACCGATACTAGGTCCCCCGGCGAGAAGAAGTAAGCTACACAGCACTAACCTCTCTCGATCTGCTTTAAAACACACCTTTGTTGACTTGTTTCACCACATCCGCAATGATTTTCAGATCATTCTCCATCACGCGTGCCCAGTTCTCAACGTCTCCAATTTCCTGTGTGCCATATGAACCAAGTTAAGTTTGTATGCGCTTCAATACTAGGCTTGTTATGCATAGAAGTATATATGTACTTGGAGTTCAAGTATATATGTACTTGGAGTTCAGGTACATATGTACTTCGAGGTCAAGTATATATGTACTTTGTGATCAAGTATACATGTGTTTTGAGATCGAATATATATGTACATTGTGATCAAGCATATATGTACTTTGAGATCAAGTATATATGTAATTTAAGATCGAGCACTTATGTATTTTAAGATCAAGTAAATATGTACATTGAGATCAAGCATATATGTACTTTGAGATCAAGTATATATGTACTTTGAGCTCAAGTAAATATATTTACTTTGAGAGGTCAGGTATATATGTACTTCAAGATCAAGTACGTATATATTTACTTTGAGAGATCAAAAATATATGTACGTTGGAATTAAGTATACATGTACTTTGAGAACAAGTACATATGTACCTTGAGATTAAGTATATATGTGCTTCGAGATTAAGTATATGCGTACTTTGAGATCAAGTATATGCGTACTTTGAGATCAAGTATATATATATGTACTTTGAGTAATCAAAAATATATGTACTTGGAAATTAAGTATGTATGTTCTTTGAGATCAAGTATTTATGTACTTTGAGATTAAGTATATATGTACTTCGAGATCAAGCATATGTGCACTTTGAGAGTAAGTATATATGCAATTTGAGATCAAGTATATATATATATACTTTGAATAATCAAGAATACATATACTTTGGGATCAAGTATATACATACTTTGAGATAAAGTTGCTCTCAATACCTTGCCATATAATCGGCTTGTGTTTGATCGAATATCGCCGACGATCGCAATGGGGGTCGTACAACCTCACAATATGGACGCACTACTACTACGCACTTGTTGACTGAGGCCCAGAGTCTTAATAGTCAATGCAGATTGATACTAATGTGCTATGTGAAGGCAACACATAGTAATACAACAATATAGGAAGTTGTGATATTGGGATATAAGTGCTGAGTATTGTACTATATGTAAACTCTGTCTCAATCAATATATTCGAAGTCTATCTTAACCAAGATAAACATCGACCTGATTTCGTCAATGCCTGCTTAGCATCTAAAAAACTACAAGTGAACCACTACGATAGCAATAAACAGCTTCAAGTAAGACGCTGTGATAATATTCAACAGCTACCCAACTATCACTATATACACCCGTCAAGTCAGCCAGCAAACACACCACACACTGCTTAGTACAACGCAGGCAGTTTGCCCCTATGTTGTGTATGTATTGGGGTGCACGTGCAGCGAATACCTTGAGTGCATCGTTGAAGCTCTCCAGCATGTTTTGCCACTGATCGGTCTCTTTGGATAGAACCTCTACGAATGGGGAGCGGAGAATAAACATTCAGCAGACGTTTGTATGCGACTATTGGCATTCCACTGTTGAAAATCGGGACGAAAAATACCGATTCAACGGCAATATATACGGGAACCAGTCATTCTCGAGAGTACAATCTCCCCACAAATTCCAGGTTATTTGTTCCAACCCGGGACAACCCCCCCGTTTTTTTCTCTTCTTTTGGTATTTTATATTAAAGCAAACGTTCAAACATTGAAATCAAATGCGTGTGTTAGTCCGGTCCTACGCGTAGCAATTTAAAACTCACCCGTGTGTTGCGTCAAAAGCTTAGTCTGCTTCTCCAGCTCTCTCTGATTGGCGAATATCTCGGCAACCCTTGCGATGGTATACGAAGAGGCAATCAATAGCGCGTTTAATCTCAGTGTATACCACATATGGTGGTATTATATAGACCAAAAGCAGCTACCCCAAGCACACAGGTAAATTTTGCGCCAATCCAACTCAATACATCCATCTCAATGGCGAGGTTTAAATCACGTGGACGTACAATAGCAGTTTACTACGGAGGCTACCAATGACCACCGCATGCATACAGGTAAGTATCGCACCCACGCGGTTTAGTATGGTTGAGAGAGTGGCGAAATCACGAACTACGCGAGCCTACAGAACACATCTTATCCTGTTGCCCTATCATAACAAGTCACTCATTCGCATCAGACGCCACCAGTTATTTGAGGCGTACAAAGGTCAGTCTACGGCTCCGCAGTATCGGTGTGCACTATTGGTTTACATCAGCCTTGGGGAGAGCCTCGACGGGTTAGTACCACAATGTTGGTATACAGACACCCGTCGATCTGTCAACGTGACCCAAGCATCCCAGTGGAGATAAGCGGTGTCTCGTGGCTTCTACTCTTGGGCCATCAGGTCAAAAGTCTATGGGGCTAACTATTCGGTACTGAAGTATATTTTGTATAGGAGCATATCTGCCAATTGCACCAAACACATCCGCTCAAGAATACCAAACACGAGCAGTTCGCTTCATACGTGCACACATTATATGAACACACATCAGTGGGTCGCTTGATAGGTCTCGCAAAAGACGAATTGTTCTGACTCAATTCAACCGATAGACCCTATTTAAACACCGAATACTTACATTTTCAAAGTATCTAACGAATAGCTTTATATGCACAAAAATTCTCTGGTATAAACACAAACACACCCGCTGTTCAGTGCTTCAACTAATTCGTTCGTTACTCTATCGACAGATGCCACCGCCTCCCGCCGCAGTTTTTCTGGAGGCGAAGATAAACAGAGCACCAGGCTATTAAATAAAAGACACAACAATATGTACCTTGTGAGAGAGCTTCACGTGCAAAGTGGTATACTTCCATGAACATTGCACCATGTATGTGTGTTTAGGTGCACCTTCAGTAAATCTATTGACACAGCTGAATCTAAGGTAACACAGGTACACTGGAAGTGTATATACACATCAATAATTGGCTGATGTTCACGCCTGTGTAGGCACATACGCTGCTGTTTACTAACGATATCACAAACTCACCCTAACGAACAGAGGTGATGATGAGGCGAGGCTAGATTCGCAACTATATGCCTGTAGAAACTCACAAACTTAAAACCGATGAGGTGACTAAATAGACATGGCTTTCCACATGAAGCACGCACATAGAAACAAAATAGCAAACGCAACCGTATTCGCAACGCAATATTACGATGATTCTCGATTACGTTAGACGCTCGTCCATCAGACAGATCCATGATCGTGGACTCACCGACACGGACACAAACACAGACACAGACACGGACACAGCCACGGACATAGACACAGACACAGACACAGACACGGAGATAGACACAGACACAGACACAGAAACAGAAACAGACACAGACACAGACACGGAGATAGACACAGACACAGACACAGAAACAGAAACAGACACAGACACAAACACAGACACAGACACAGTTGCGTGACACAGACATAGACACACACGCACACACACATATATATATATGTGTGCGTGTGTGCATTGATATCATATATATATATATCTATATCTATATTGATATATACATATATATATATATATATATATTACATATACATACATACTTGTATACATGTATATATATATGTATATATATACATAAATACATACATATATATATTAATTATATATAAATATATATATATATATATATATATAAAAATGCATATATATAAAAATGCATTATATATATAAAAACATATACATTTATATATATATATATATATTATATATAATATGTATAATTATATATGTATATATAATATATATATATAATATATATAACATATAGCATATATAATATATATGCATATGTTTATGGACATGTGTGCATACATACATGCATATATACATATATGTATGGGTGTTATATATGAATATATATATTCATATATGCATACATATATATATATATATATATATATATATATATATATATATATATATATATATATATATATATATATATATATATATATATATATATATATATATATATATATATGGGTACCTGCACATTGAACATATGTGTATCGATACAGATTGTACAACCAGGCAAAAAAATCATGCGCACATTCATATATTCTCTACTTTCCAGCATAATGGTATAGAATAGCAGTTATTGATGTTGACACACTAATATACTATTCAGTATTTCAAACACTACTGCTCACACATCAATATATATACTTGTGGCACCACGTCGAGATACATATTATAAATATGTTGCTATCCTTTGTGCACAACCGCACATACCAGTTTCTTCTTTTTTCACGGCGGCTTTGGCCTGGTGGGTTTTAATTACTTTCGACAGCATCACGAGGTGCGCACTACCAGCCCAATGCTGTGTGCTATTTAAAACCTACTAGATTTCTATACAGAGAGTGGGTCACCTTATACCAAGCGGTGTAGCTTGTGAAAGCGCGTGACACTCAGTATTCACGTATTGGCTCACACATTAACAGTCTAACACACATTAAATAATAAATAAGGTACAATCCATCAGCGAGTTAAATACAGCATCTGTGCGAGTATATAAATACATACTGTAACGAGACATTTCACATACGCTGCTTCGCATCTTTCGGAGGGGAAGGCTTTTCTGTTTTTGTAAAAAAAAATAGTCAGCTCCTTACATAGTTACGATCACGAGCAACCAATTGAGTGTGATTTGCTCTGGGGATGGCTACACTTGTAATAATAAAAAGTAAATACAAGTAAATAAATACTTCGTATGTAAATAGTAAATCCATCATACTACATACTAGTAGTAGTGTATTGCTGGGTGTGGCTATCGCTTGTGCTTATGGTGGTTCTTCTACAGACATTCACTTCTACTAACGACATATCTACACCATCACATCAACTGGTATATCATAAGACTCTTTTGTAACCTAATAAGAACACGTAGGAACACATCAAGCATACATCACGAGATTGTTCTCTGTTGTTCACGATAGCCTCGATAGTCATATAGTAGTTAGATACGACATACCTTTAATCCTACTGCATTATGTTAAAGGACGGTTCGGAACTACCCGAGGCACCGGTGTACACCGCAGCCGAGAGCAGAGAACATCTGCAAGACATATGCAAGGAATCTGGTTTGGAGTCGTTTCTCGATTCAAGTTTTGATGCGGATGCGTACACAGCTACGGTTATAACCACACGTGCTGTCGAGGAGACGCTGTCGAAACTTGTGCAGGGCATAAAGAGTTTGGATGTGGAACTACACAGTCAGGTGGGGTTTTGTGAACAGTAATATTTGGGTATTCTCAGAGTGTTTTTTTTCTTCTTGTTAAGTTAGAGGCAAAGACTAGAACGTGGCTGTCGTAAGTTGTTTGTGTGTAGAAGCATAACCTTCTGTATTACAGCACTGAGCGTACACGATAAACGTAGTTTTATGTATATAGACACATGTATGTCAGCACACACATTTTTTTTACCCACTGTGACACACGCACTGGTATATATATATATACACACACACACACACATATATATATATATATATATATATATATATATATATATATATATATATATATATATATATATATATATATATATATATATATATATATATATATATATATATATATATATAATACATATATATATAATATATGTATATATGTCATATACTGGATATATAATCAACCAATCTCCACTCAACTCACACCAATGCACACACACATCATGTATATGTATGTAATATATATATTATATGTATGGCTACATAAATGAATAACATACATATTATAATATATGTTATGTATTATATATATAATAATAACATATATAATATATGTATATTATACCATATAAATAATATAATAATACAAATATGTATATATGTATGTAATATGTAATATTGTAATAATATATGTATATGTTAATATGTATAACATATAATATTGTAATAATAATATATAATATGTTAATAAATAATAATATGTGTGTATAATAATAATAATATAACCAATATGTATAATAATTATATATATGGTTATATACAATAATATTATTATCATGTCATATATGTATGTATTGTATTATTATAATGCAATAATGTAAGGCTATGTAATAATAATATAATGTTGTGTTAACATTAATAATACATGTTAATAATGTGTTATGTATGTTAATAATATGTGCAATATTAATAATACGCATTAATACAATAATAATAATAATAATGTTAATATAGCACATATTATTATTATTACGTGTGCATGCCAATGCCAACACTGCAATTATTATTGGCACGCTGTGGTGTATTGTGCATGTAACAACGATATATGCTGTTAATAATAGCCAATAATATATATAATAATACATAATATTATATATGCCATATGCAATATGCCAATATGTGTATATGTAATACATACATGTTGTGTTGTGTGTATGGATGTATGACAGATATATGGATAATGTTCAAATTGGATGGATATGTGTATGTGTAATATTGTATATATATGTATATATATATATAATAAACATATATGTTTTATATTATTTTATATTTATGATACAATGTATATATATGTTTATATTTATATTTATATATATGTAAGCGTGTGCATATATATATATATATAATATATATATATATATATATATATATATATATATATATATATATATATATACAGGACACGAAAATATATATATATATATCTCATTCACACACACACACACACACACACAATATATATATATATATATGTATGTATATATATATATACGTACATGTATATGTATATATATAAATATATATATTGTGACCACAAACGAAATATTATCAGTACGTCCGATATTTTGTTTCATTTTAGATACATGTGTTGACTCTTCTCGGTATGCCTGTAGGTGGTTTCACGCCATGAAGATCTGCTGCAACAAGCCTCAGGAATACATAAACTGGAGAGCGTCTTGTCCACGATCAATGCGCGTGTCGTGGCCCTTCAATCCTCCGTCAGCAGAATCATGAGCAGAATCGACGAACCCCACAAGAGCATGCAAACCAAGTTGAGACAACTAGAACGCATCCAGGTGTGGCGTATGTGTGGGCGTGGCTGTGTTGGTAGGCATAAGTATACCAAATATGTACGCCTGTGCTTTGTGCTGGCACTATTGATGTCTGGAGATACCCTCGATTGGGTGCACTACAGACCATCAATACGTTAGATAGATCGGACACTACCATTATATTTATAGTTTCATGCGGAATAGTTGTAGCGTGCGCAATGGCATGGGGTGTGTGTACGCTTCCTTAGCAGTCGATGTAGTGATGTATACGTATATTCCTGTATGCACCCGTCTAGTCGTACTCCCTATCTAATAGTTCACTACGCCTTGCTATCCACACAATATCTCTCTGATGAATAGTACGCTTGCGACATTCTACGGCGAACCATACGGTTTCTATACGTTTTGAAGCGACTCAGAGACCAGGTGCAGCTGGGTGATCGTCACATACCCAAAGCAGGTAGGAATGATATTTATTCTACTTCTGGGTTTCATTTTCATGAGCCCATGCGTTCATCAGTGTACGTTTATGTACGTATTGGAGGACGCGGAGATCGCCTGTAGCAGGGCAATAGGCATATCTCCAAGCAGATATGGCTGGTGAGATATGTTTGTCTGCTAGTTGTTATAGTCGTTTACACACCCTTACTTCCTTGGCATGAGGTTTTTATTATGTGTAAACTATCCAGAAACGATTGTGGCTGCACAAATTGGTTGAAGGGCATATGTACGGAGAGAGGTGAGTTTATTCCCGCTATATTAACTCAAAGGTACAGCTACATGCCCACGTACACACGGCCCACACTGAGATACCTGCTAAATACACTGATATATCCTGTGACAGACACACCGACATACATACATATACACATGAATGCACAAAACATCCATGGAGTACACTGATATACTTGCTGGCTGACTTGGAAGCAGGACTTAGATTGAATACGATCCAATGAAATGAATGTGATGATTATGAGATGCACAAACTATGCATACGCCTACTCTAACACAGACATGTACCACGTAAGCATAAACAACACTACACCTGCGCATTTGCAAAAAATACACGCACGCATACGCTCTTACATACACAAATACATGTACACGGACACATACCTACCATACGTCAATGAGTGCTCGCATATACGCAGCCCAAAGCTTGGCTGATCTTGAAGAAGTGCTGACTGATGGAGACGGACTCAGTGGGGTGGATGTGGTGGACGCGGAGCGAGCATGGGTAGAGGAGCAACGCGTGCTTGTAGTGAAGAAAGCCAATCACATGCTCAATACCGGTCTAAAGAGCCAGAACCAGGGCGATATCTCCACGGCGCTACAGGTGTTTTACAATCTAGGTGTGTCGAAAAGTGGATTATAAATATTATTATTATTATTATTATTATTGTTGTTATTACTATTATTATTATTATTATAATTATTATTATTATTATTATTGTTATTGTTATTATTATATGTATATATATATATTATTATACATATTATTGTATATATTATTATATTATAATATATATATTATTATATTATTATATTATTATAATGTATATATATATATATATATATATATATATATATATATATTATTGTATTATTATATATATATGTATATATATGTATATATGAGAGAGTGTGTGTATATAATTGCATGTACAAAATATTTTGGGTGGTCAACACATAATCTTCACATGGTTTTCTGTCCACTAAACCCTACCAACAGTTGCACATCTCTTGTGCACACACCTGGAAGTATTATCTAAATAAACATACCACCACATTCTGCTCAGGAGCACTCCGCGCCCGTTCGCTTGCGGTGCTGGACAATCTTAAAAGTACCATCACCACCAACATACGCGACACACTGGCGGCAGCTGCCATGAGCAACAGCACAGGGCAAGGTGTGTTGGGCTACTACTTGGTACACGATTGTTGATTACTGGGCGAATTCGTATATCGGCGCGTGTGCTTTTAAATGTATCTACATATTTTAGTAACAGTGCGAATGTATTGGTACAGAAGCTGTTTGTAGTATATCATATTTTAGTATCAGTACGGATATATTGAGGAAGCCATTCATAGTGCATCTATATATTTCAATTTTAGTAGAAATTATTGATACGGAAGCTATTGATATCTGTGCCAAGACCAAAATTGCCATAGACTGACCGTGTGAAAAGCTAATCAATCCCTGCCTGTGTGTGTCCACTGTTTGAGTTGAGTTATTACACATTGTTCTGCCGTTCAATAACTGTTAGCTATTTGTGAATAGCATATATGTACATATACACATGTATATCATATGCATACATGAATCAGTGCCGTTGTGTACATGCATGCTGATTAAACACAGTGTATGTGTGCATGCATATTCAATATATACAGCATATGTGTACATGCATATTTGTTTTACACTCAATATGTGAACATGCATATTTACTATACACTGTATCAGTGTATACCAGCTAATAACTACCTTCTGTGCGGAGCCATGGAATGCCAGCGACCGACCAATCGACAAAATCTTCAGCTTTAATATGCAATTAAGATATTGTAAAGTTCTGGTTCACATAAAGTTTGTCCACTTAGAATATATATATATATGTGTGTGTGTGTGTCATTTGTATATATATCTCATTTGTATTTGACCCATTTGGACATACGCAGCCAATGCAAGTGGCACGATAAACACACGTGCCGAGACCTGGGCAGCTATCGATCGACTGTTCGATGAGATGTATAACGTGTACCTGCAAGTGCATCTCCTAGTGGGTATACTGGAGAAGAAGCGGGATCCTTCTACATTTGTGTACTTCATAGACACAGTGCGCAAGGTATGCTAGATTTGATTGCATCCAGGAGTATTGTACATAGTACATACACATATTGGTTGATATTATATATATACATATACATATTAAAACCAAAAGGGAGTACAATGCAATTTGGTGGAATCCCCGACTCTTTACAACACGGCATGCAACCGTCTCAATCCCTATATGTATACCACAGGTTGGTACAACTTTCCCCGCATACGACACTTGCCATATCACAAAATCTATCCATAATTATTAGGACCCCAAAGAAAACCTGCTCCAACTCTTCTGGGTGAATGTGACCGCATCTTTCATCCGGGAAGTCAACAACCAAACGCGCGACTCGTCATCTCTAGCTTTATTCTTCGAGAGTGAAGTGCCACGATTACTGGGGTTGTGCAATACATTGCACACCAGGATGTTAACCTTACAACCGGCTCAGGAGTATGTCTGGATTGTTGCAATATGCATATATACGTATTTATATACAAGTACGTTTGTGCATGTATATCTAAGTTATATATATATATATATACATCGGTCAGATGTTTGTTCGCTCATGCGACCGTTGCTCAGTTGCGAAACAAAGCTTCCGATTGCACACGATTCCTGACTTGTATGCACATATGCGCCTATGCCTGGGAGATTAATGATGAATAAGTACGTGTATACACATTCAAATACATGCTTATAATAACAGGAATTTACTCGATCACTAATTGCACTAATCAGGGATTAACTATCACAACTTAAGGTGTCGGCAGTAACACTACACCCGCGCATGCTGTAGTTGCCATTTGCGATCATCTTTTCGCGAGCATTCATTCCTTTTCCGTACGCCTACGCTTTTGAGGATGTGTGTGTCGCACTGACTGCGTTCAACCGTTCACTGCTGCGGGTGTGTCTTCTCTCACTCGTCCTATGATATGCTGTGCCCAGGGACATGCTTACGGAAGGGTTGAAGCGATTTGAGAATGTATATCTGTCGCGGTCAGCTGCACGCTTGGCCGACAATGTCAATATGATGTTTGGAGGAAGTTCGGTACCATCGAGAGACGCTGTGCTACAGCTGTGTCGTTCAATATCTGGGTAGGTCCGGGCTATCATTGTACTTACATATATACATTTACTATATATATATATATTTATATTTATATGCTTCTTCAATTCCCTTTCTCATCTACAATCACATGCTGGTATATTTCATTACAACTAAAGTGAGATACAGGTCACGACACTCAATCACAAATTCCTGCTGTCCATGGCTAATAAAGTGGCGTCGGTGGCTGCATTATTCTGCCGTAAATGCGAGCAATTGGTGTGTAGAATCGCATGCTTGAGAGCGTGGATACAATAATGTTGATACATACGAGTATATATACATATATATACATATACATATATATATATATATATATATATATATATATATAGTGTTCAATACTCTACATGCTAGGTTTTCGCACGTATCCGGGGAGTTTTGGTCTCGTTTTGTTAGTTTTTTTACCTCACACATCCAAATATGTAATGTTGACAATCCGAAATATGTACTCATGTATCTACTCATGCGTGCTTGTATAAGAACATACCTATCCATAAGCATTCGTATGTGCATATGTAGCGCTGTACCTTAATTGCAGTACTTACCCTTCGCATTGCCTATATCAATCTCAGCTGGGTGGTGGTGAAACCGTTCATGTGGCAATTCCAGAGCATTGCACCACCGGCCCATATTCAACAGATTGAGGTCATCAACATACTCCATCTATTTATAAACACGCTCACGACGGTCATCACCACCAAGGTACGTGTAATTTACCTACATGTAGTTACATGTATACTCTAGTCCTATATTTATCTAGTCTTTCAAATTCCTGTTCAGATTAACCTTTTCAATCCATGCTCGTTGTAATCTATGGCGCATATTCCAACATTGTCTATAGTGGTTCACATGAATGTGGATATCATTGGTCTTTGCACATACTCGATCATGCTAAAACCCTAAAACCCTAAAACCCGACGATAGTTAGATTGACGCCTGCGAGAAGCGTCAGTATGCGCTGTCATCGGGGTATATCTACATTCTCAATCTACTACTATATACCGATCCACCTGTTTCCAAACCCTAAAACCCAATAAGCACGTACTGTACGAGTCGGCATCAGTGGGCAGCACACCTTTTTATATAGGGTCAACATTGACATTGACACTTGTTAGTCAGAGTTTGTGGTTGCTTTAAATCCACCTGGGTGCATTATATACATAGTTACCACTCCTAAAAAAGTGGTCAAATCTAATGCTTTACTAGGGTTCAATTTTGTTCGTAGACTATAGATGGTGGTTGATTAGGGAGTAGAGTAAAAATAATGTCCCATCATCTCAGGCCAATGGGTCCGTTATCCTTGACGCAGTAGTCGACTAAAACCAGGGGTTTTTTTTCCCGTATTCCTACAAACAAAAACCTCGCATATAAATTAGAATACGCCTGACCATCTATTGTGGTACTACAGATACCCGAAGGTACAGAAGCCGAGAAGTTGCTGAAGAAAACGCTCGCAGACTCGCACAATCAGCTGAACGACCTACTGACAGGCTTGTTCTCGGCCGCTTCGTCGAATATAGTGGGCAAGATTGCGCTGTTGCACTTCCAAGACTACACACTCGAGGGTGTGAGTGGCAAAGGTGTGTGTGGTGTACTTGGTAGCTTAGGTGTGTGAAGTATGCTGCACTTCTGAGACTACGTACTCGAGGGTGTGGTGTGTGTGTTGTACTTGGTAACATAGTTATATGAAATATGCAGTTCCGACTGTGTTCCGGGGTTATCTTTTATATAAAGTTGTTTCAAAAGATATATATATATAAATACATATATATATATATATATATATATATATATATATATATATATATATATATATATATATATATATATATATATATATATATATATATATGTGTGTGTATATAAGTATATATATATATATATATATATATATATATATATATATATATATATATATATATATATATATATATATATATATCATATATACTATATATATATATATATAGATATATATATATGTATATCGTCTCCAATATGGAAAACAATATTATTTCTCCTGCCCTTTCCGTACTACACCGCAACACCTTCCGTCGTGACACTTATAGTAGCGGTCACCAACCAATTTCATTTTTCAATCGGTACAGGGCGACAGGAAACCTCATCATACATCGGAGAAACGGCACAGATCATCAAGTCGCTCTACTCACATTACTTGGCCCGTTTGACACCCGCATTGTCCACCCCGTGGTGTTTGATACTCTGTGATAAGGTATACAAATACCTTTATGTACACATGTCAAGATACCTACCCCTTCAAACACAGATATATACACTGATATACATACATCCAATTTTAATTTAAATATATTATATATATATATATATATATATATATATATATATATAGTGTATTAGTATATTAGTATAAAATTCCTGCTCGGAGATGGACGATCATCTCATGCGGTATGTACCGTTGGTATCATGACTGTCTGAAGATGAACGCCATAGAAGAATATAGATGCTCATTCACATGCACAGTCAGATTACCTTTGTTTGTTCAAGAGATATAGGCGACAGAGCTATCCGTCTCATGGTGGTTCGGAACTTGCCTGAAAGTCGTATTATGATAGAATATTTCACATACACATATTCCCAACAGCTGATGCAGTCCATTTACCTATTTTGATTATCCTGGGTGGATGACCGAGATACTTGTTCGATACGTACCGTTGGTCCAGAAGTTGTCTGAAGATAAAAACATGCTATGAGAATACACATATATACACCCATAACCAATACTTTCCCATGAACCTGATTAATATAGCCTGATTAGGTGACTATGAGAATACACATATATACACTCATAAACCAATACTTTCCCATGTACCTGATCATTATATCCTGATTAGGTGACTATGAGAATACACATATATACACTCATGAACCAATACTTTCCCATGTACCTAGTTACTATATCTTGATAGATGACTATGAGAATACACATATATACACTCATAAACCAATACTTTCCCATGTACCTGATTATTTTATTCTGATTAGGTGACTGAGCTATTCGTAAGACATGTGTCGCTTGTTCGTAAGCTATCGGACGGTGGTAAGCTGCGCCTTGCGGGAGATATGGCCGCCTTCGAAAATGTATGGCTTTCAGAAGTCGCAGACTGTGGTGGGTGTCTTGCTTAGCGCATACGTGTATGCCCCTGAATACACACATAGATATCAACATGATTGTTGTTATGTGTGTGTGTATCAATTGAGTAAGCACTCATATGATTGTTCGTATGTGCGTGTGTATCAATTGAGTAAGCACTCATGATTGTTCGTATGTGCGTGTGTATCAATTGAGTAAGCACTCATATGATTGTTCGTATGGGTGTGTGTATTAATTGAGTAAGCACTCATATGATTGTTCGTATGTGTGTGTGTATCAATTGAGTAGCACTCATCTGATTGTTCGTATGTGTGTATATATTAATTGAGTAAGCACTCATATGATCGTTCATATGTGTGTGGGTATGTATTGATTACTCGTAGTTTAGATTGAAGTGCGCGTTGTATCCACATGCGGGATTGTATGTTCTGAAGTGTCAATTTCTGGATTCATACACCAACTATCAACCGTGAATATTGTGGAGGATCCATTCGGGTCCCAATGTGTCGTGTTCAATAAAGGTATCTGTATGGCTGTCTGGTTCAGGTACATCTATCATTTTAGTGACTCATGATGCAGGAGCGCGTGCAGCTGTAGGTTGTCTAGTACATTTGCTTGTATATATATACAGAATACATTTATCTTGTGCGTGATGAATATGTATTGTATGTTATATACCTGCACAGAGCGTCTAATATATCATGTATTAACCCTGGCACACATCTTCCGATATTACACACACACATATATATATATATATATATGTGTGTGTGTGTGTATAATGCGTATATATATATATATATATATATATATATATATTATATATGTATATGTATATGTATATGTATATGTGTATACATGTATAATATATAATGTGTGTGTGTGTGTGTGTGTGTGTGTGTGTGTGTCTGTATTTATCAACACTCAATGAACTATTCGACTTTCCAAATGTCCTTCGTCCACTATGCACACTCACGCTTTGCTTCTTCTATCACGAATTACTTGTATTTCCCAGGCGTTAACACCGTTGTTGGAACGGACTGGCAAGCGGTTAAATGAATTAGGTGCTGCGTATGTGCAGCTCCGCAATGTCAGAGCCATGCTGTTCTTAGAGACTGAGAAGCTGGATCTGTCGTCAATGGTGGTGCAGGTATATTGCCCATGTCCTCCTGCTTAATTGTCTAGTATGGACATTCCCTCTGCAGTCAAGGTTTTCTAAGTAGATGGGTGTTACAGGTGTACTATCTCTCCTTCCTGCGTAATTAACCAGTATGCCCGTGGAAAGCATGTTCCTATCTCATGCGTGCATTCCTGCATTGATGGTGGTACCGCAATAATCAACCGTGCATTCCTGCTTAATTGTCCAGTATATCTTTTGGGGTGTATACTCACGCTTGGCTCGTGCTTCCCTACGCCAGATGGTGGTACAGCTATACTATCCTTCAACTCCTGCTTGTTTGAACACAGCTTTATTCACTAAACCTCCCATACTTCTCTCCACATGCGATGCACACTGCAGAAACTGAATTCCATTGTGCTACTGCACCATCTCTTCACACGAGCCCCGGAAACAATGCCTTCGCCACATACGCTCATGCAGGTGTGTTGTGTGTATGTGTATATCGTATCAATGGATTGGTTGTGTATGTAGTATCAATGCCTTCACCACATACGCTCATGCAGGTGTGTTGTGTGTATGTGTATATCGTATCAATGGATTGGTTGTGTATGTAGTATCAATGTATTCACCACCTTCACCACATACGCTCATGCAGGTGTGTTGTGTGTATGTGTATATCATATCAATGGATTGGTTGTGTATGTAGTATCAATGCCTTCGCCATATACGCTCATGCAGGTGTGTTGTGTATGTGTATATCGTATCAATGGATTGGTTGTGTATGTAGTATCAATGCCTTCGCCACATACGCTCATGCAGGTGTGTTGTGTGTATGTGTATACACAGTGTCCATGCATTGTATATGTATGTCACGTTTAGCAACTGTCAATGCCATGGCCATATACGAAACGGATTGAGTTTAATTGATCTGGATCTGTATGCGATGTGGCATTGAGTTTCAATGATGGGGGTGTGGTCGATATATCTGTAAACAGTATAAAACCCTTTTGAACAATCAGCTAAAGTGCGTGTATATAATGTGCGGTTACGGTCCGGTGGTGCAACAGTTGCGCATG
>LUCW03000051.1:167500-190000 GCA_001586965.3 Sphaeroforma sirkka | reverse complement strand
TGCGTCTTCGTTGAACTTTCTGCCGAATAGCAGGGATGGCTCGTTGACCAGCATGGTTAGATAGTCTTCAGGTATACCAGACATACTTAGTGGATGCCATAATTCACCTTGACGAGCCTCGAACTTCTCACCCAGATCGAATGGCGTGCGTTGTAGGCATCGGGCCCAATAGGCGAAGGTGGTACACCTCTCCTCTACCCCAATAATGCTAAGACCATTAAACACATTGGCCGGGACGTCCCCCACAATCTTCTTCTCAGCCTTAGCCTTGAGGATAAGAGCTAACGAGGGAACAGTTTCGTCACTACACATCTGAGGGTCATTGTACACGCCGTCCTTCAAGGCACGTAGAGAATCGTAGTAGTTCAATGATTGTCTACCTTGTTCATAGAGAACGGTTTGTGAATGCTCTCTGCTGAGTATAATCCACTGGTGGTGTTTAAGCGTATCGGCTCGTTGAGCTCGGTGGGTGTCGAAGAAGTGACAGTCATTGTACACACTGCCCATCATACTAGCGAAGCAGAACTTGGAAGTGCTCATGGAGTTGCCTATCAGATCATCGTATATAAAATCGAAGTTCTTGAACGGCACGGTATTATGTGAGATGAATACGAACTGCTGATTTGTGGGGTCTCGAAGAGCAGCCGCCAGTAGTGCGTACTGTACGCCCATCAAAGCACACCAAGCTGACGAGATGATAGGTGTCTCGTGATATGATGAGAACTTTTGCAAGAAATTCTTACCGCCCTCTGGGGTAGGGTAGGATCTGTGAACGTATATATTGTACTTATCTTCATCGGCGTGCTCGAAGAAGTCTTGCCACACAGAGTCCTGTGAGTGGCCATCCAAGCCTAAAAATAAATAAGCGACCTTTGGATGATCACTGTGACTTGCAACTTCTTGCCTTGCCCTCCTCAGAGCAGCCCCTAGACCGTGTGTCTCTACTGCGTGTATGTAGCTACGATAACTCTGAGTTCCCATGAGCCTGTCCCATTCTGCAACACTTTGTAAGTGCTTGTATGTACCGTATAATATAACGCAGACCAAAAAAGTTAATAACGACATGTACCTCTGTTTTGTCTTCAAAGTACTTGCCTTAGGAATGCTAACGGATAGCAAGTTATGGAACGAGCCACGATAAGATCGCGGTAATTGGCTGGTTCGTGGCATTGTGGTTGGAATTGATCTCGTAGGTTGTGATCCTGATCTGTGGAATCCGATAGGATCAACATCTAAAAACTTCGGACTGCCCATGATGGATTTGTAGTTTTATGATTATAATTGAAGTTGATGTCGGATAATGCAGTCTGCAATTCTTTATGTAAGAAATATGGTCTTTACAAATCTGCGATTCAAGTTTTTTTTTTTAATTTAAAAGATTGCTATAGCACCGTACTACCAATGTGTTTTTATGATAGTTTAGACAGTCGACAGCTAATATAAATACTATATAAATATTAACTGTACAGTGTACACTAAACCGCGAGGGCATCCAGTCTCCCCAGATGACTGTTATAAATAATAACTTGCCAATGTTGTGTTTACCAGATAAATCTCGTTTGTAGATTTTGATTTGTACATACAATGCTACCGGTGTTCATACTTTGCGAATTCGCCATCACGTGAACGGTGAAGTCCTCTGGATTGCATGATCCAATGTTTTCTATCAAATTTCGAAGCCCCCGAAATCCGAATCTTCTCCACTCCAAATAAAATATGATACAGCTGATCTAACCTCATTACGTTTCCCGTTAAAACGCAAAAATATGCGTTTACGTTCAAAGTTTATCCTAAATATAGTCCTAGGGGTTTACAAATAGGTACATTTTTTGAGGCGGCCTAACTGTCACGAACTGTCCTATTTTTAACTTTGTGTCATTTGTGAATAGTTTTAAATCGCCTTCATTAAAAAAGGTCAATTTCTCAGGTGCGAATTTGGAAAATTTTCACGGTCGATTTGCCCCCTCCATGAGGCCATGACATGAACTCTTTTATTGTTCAGACCTCCTATATTTGGATTTTATTTTAGGTGAAATCACTGAAATGAGCATACAATAATCCAATAAATTACGTATGTACTGAAAATAATAGTCTGAAATCTTTCTATCCCTCGCAATTTCGGTCTTTTTTTAATCCAATGCCGAAAGAGGTAAAACTTTCTACTCGTAAAACTCGATTTACTCACCGAATGAGTTATAGTACTCCAAATCTTAAATTTGTTCTTGTTTTATAACAAAAATGCCAAACAGAACCTTTTCGACTTCCGTTTTCCCTTTTCAGTGTCTTGAGATATGTATGTTTTGTTCTATGTATTTTGTTTTCTTGCAGTGTTTTTTGACTGTGAGTTGTGAGATTGAGACTTGTGACCAGACTTCAATACGTGCTTCATATTTGCTGAAAACGTAGTACATTTTACGTTAACGCTTAGTTTTGAAACCATTTTCCCGTTTTCAGGTAGTATACTGGGAGACAATTCTAAAATCCCATTTTTGTTTGGATCTACCTTATATGACTCAATTAATAGCTGTAAAATCTGACTTTTGACAGTAGAAAACCTGTCAAACTACAAACGGCTCAACAGATATTTTGGTCAAATATAGTTGGCGATTTAAGCCAAATATAAGGGCCGGTACACGAGACCCCTATAACGTACGAAAACGTAATACGTGCTCCGTTAACGCATCAATTTGAAAGCGTGTTTACGTATTACGAATATAAGTCTGCTTGTGACTTGTGACTTGTGACTTGTGAGTTGTGAGTTGTGAAATGTGAAGTTGTAAGAAATGTGACGTTATAATTTTTCTTGGATAGTACTTTCTTGAAATGAAATATTATGACGTAATATCCTGTGCTTTATTATTATTTTTGCGTATGTTTAAGAGTCAGAGTGTACTCCAATCAACTAAATATTTACGGTTTATGTATGAGTTGACTCCTGTTCCTGACTCCTGACTCCTGAGACCTGTGGCCTGTGGTAAATATATATTTTGTTTATAAAAAAAAACTGCAAAGACAAACTGCAAAGTAAAAATTAGAAACTTATTGTTCAGCGTGACAGTGTGAGTCTGTGAGACTGTGAGTCAGTGACAGTGACGAACTGAGGCCCGGACGGCTAAGCTCATACATGGGGGTGACCGTAAACGCATATGTTTTCAAAATTAAAACGTTATATCAGTTCTAATGTGATCAGAAGGGGTCTACCTAAAAGTTCTTTTATAGGACTGATTCGTATCATGATCATGATATACACTTAAATATTTAGACCCATAACTGTAAGTTGTACCTCATACAAAGGACCGCAAATGAAATAAAAGTTGAACGGAAGCGCATATATCTATTCGATTTATGGTCGTTATCGCAAATATTCATGTAGCAGAAACGTATAAAAAAACCCTTTTATTTTTTTGAATTTTGTTTTGTACATACAAAAATAGTCCTACGGGCGTTAAATAGTCCGTTCAGCCATATTTTCTTGAAAACTCTTTAAGCCCACCTTAAATATACCCACCTTTTATACCCACCATAACTATACCAACCGTTTCGCCCACCTGAATCTATAACCACCTTTTATCCCCACCTTTGTCGAAACACCAATTATGCCCTGTGACTGAAATTCTCTGCCTAAATTTAATGACGAATTTTTTTTACGAATCATATCAAACCTACTTCTTGGTAAAGGTCGTTCTTATCGAGGGGTTCTACAAAGACTTGCGGGGAGCCGGGTATATACACACCCAACAAAGGACATAAGCGAGGGCTATGAACTGGACAGGAGGCGGCCGGATACAACCGACCATTGTGCGCCACATCAGGGCGTGTCAGAGGATCGTACGAGTCACCTATCTTCCCAAAACTCCGATTCAGGCCCATACGCTGGACATAGCACAGCAGTGGATTGGAACAGCCTTCGCCAGAGGGACCATGCGGCTGGAGAGCAGTCGTATGTATATAATGCCGCCCCACCTTCAGATAACTACCAAGTGCAGATACTTGCAGACACACTGCCAGCCTCTGAAGTGGTCAGGTTATTAGGCACCGGTGGTGATCGCCCTACTACACATACGAAGATGGATACCATTGGGGACACAGAAGTGAGCATTTGCCACTCCAGTCAGTACGCCTACTCGAAGTACAGGTATTGGAGTGCCAGAACCCACCTTGCAGCCCACGCATACCCAAGTACATGGTACCACTACAAGTGCAACAGTCGGTGTGTGTCCGTATAACGCTTCTGAGAATGACTCTGTGCAGTTAAATGGAACTGCCCTGAGCCCGCTACCAGTCGCTGCAGACCACAGCCATATAACGGATCCCGCTATATCTTTTGCTGATGTGGTTACATCTTCGCGGGATGTCAATACTGAACAACCTCAGACATATTCTGAAACGAAAAGTAGCGCTGGGCTCGTATTTGAAGACGAAGAACGTATCTTGACACTTGCTGGAAAGGCTATGGATAACACTTTGGACAATGCGGGTAATGCTAGACATGTATTGGAAGGCAAAGAAGGTACCTTGTCACCTGCCGGTAGTGTATTAGATCAGGCTCTGGCCCGTGCGGGGGGCGCTGGTCGCGTAACGGAGGGCGAAGAGTATATATCGACACTTGGTGTTAATGTGGTGGATCCGGAATTTGTGCACATGGCACGTGCCAAGGACTCTGTTGAACAGGAGGTGGTTATATATGGCACTAATGAAACTCCAGAAGCAGTCCTCCCGTCACCATCACTAGTACACGATATAGACTTCGATGCGGAACATATCGCGAGAGTTGGTGAACAGGGTAGCGAAGACGTGTGTGCGGGAGACCTACTAGGGGTAGGCGATGGTGAAGCAACTGCTGGTACAGAAATTAACTCAGAAGACATAGCGACAAGCAGGGTATCAAGCAGCGATAGCACCCTACCCAGAGAGGTGATAGACGAGTGTAGCGCTAAGCCGATTGAAGGGTTATATGATTATCCGAATGAGTTAGTGGGGATCCCGAGTATATATGATACTGGCAGTGTGGATGCATACGAGACGGTACTGAGCGAACCTGGCCTGCCTGAGAAAGAAATGCGTTCTGACAAACACGCTTCCAGATTGGTGCAGAGCACGGACAGCACTCACAGTGAGCATCGAGCCATCTCTGATAACGACCTTGATGCGGATATGTCTAAGGATATACCGAACTGGTTAAAGGACCCGGAAGTGGGTGTTAGCACAGCCGTACCCATAGTGAGACCTGTTTATACTCGTTCTTCAGATATAAATCTCGATGCGAGCCAATCACAAGACGAAACGACTGAGGCTGACGGGAACGCTTTGGTGACTGTAGCACGCAAACACATGCATGAGCTGCGTGTGTTGCGATCCCTCATGTCAGACCCGAACGAAGAAAAAGGGACTGGTTTTGTCCCAAGTACTGATAGCTCACACCAAGCACGTCCTTATGCAGGTGCAAAAAGGATGGAATTGGACAAGCTTCGAGCGGTGCAAACGAAACGAGAACAGAATGCCCTTAGTGTGACGATACAAGCCATGCTGTTGGAATACGAGATAGCACTCATGCGTACTTACACCCTTATGGCCACGCACCTCTCTCCTTCAGGCATATCTGATCAAGGTATTGATGTTGTGACCCTTATGGCCACGCACCTCTCTCATTCAGGCATATCTGATCAAGGTATTGATGTTGTGTGTGATATCCAGTCGACGGTGGAAGACACTCGAAGTGGTGCGGTTGAAGTAGAGGGTGGGGCTCAGTCGCTGGATAGCTGTGTTTCTGCTGCACCCGGGAGGATGCTTGTGAACGGGCTAGTTGAACACGAGCATGTGCTTACGGATACACATGCGCGAGACGAGTCAGGAGTATTAAACATCGTGCAAACACAGGCGCTTCCTTTGCGTGCCCTGCCACTGGAAGCCTCTGGTGTTGCAGACGTTGCTGATGGTATAGGCGTGGCTTATGCCACCAGATACGCAAGGGCTAACCGCGCAGCGCAACTTGAAGGGATTGGCTCTACGGACGAGTTGCCTGGGCACGCCGGTGGATGTACAGACGGTCTCACGGATGCTACTTTAGTATTGGACAACAGCCACCCAAGTCAGATGGTGACGCCCCCGGATAGTAGTCCTGTGGTGGGGAAGCTAAACTCGGCAGACGGCATAGATGGCTATATGATGAATGGTAGCCTCCCAGACTGCCGAGAGGCTCATGATTCAGTAACTTGTAGTTCGCCAAACGGTTATCCCAAAGAGAACAGTGGAAGTGCGGTACTACCAGAGGACGGCAGTTCTGTATGTAGCAAGCCTTTGGATGATACTCCCGTGCTAGGTCCTGGGGTTCTAATTGGGGTTGGACATATTACGGATGTCATTGACGCCAGAGATACCGAAATCAGAGAGAAGGATGGTAGTTCATCCCCGTATACTTCCAATCATGATAGCACAGGTTCGGATGTCCTGGTAGAAAGTAGCGACAACACTACAGCACATAGTAGTCCCACTACCAAAGACACAGATGCTGAAGCCTTGACCGAAGGCAGTGCAACAAAGGTCGTCAGCAAGGATGAAGAGCACGGGGTTGGCAGCGTAGGTATAGATAACCTGAGTTTAAATAACGTAGGTACACCCCCGGATTGTGCGGCACCGGAGGGTACGGCCGGGATCTTGCCTTCACATGGAACCACAAGCCCAAACACTTCCGCAAGTCCACGTGTAGCGGATGATATGCACACGGATGATGGCAGCAGCAGTGACTCTCGAGGGCCTCTAACCGAGGACACTACGGAGCGTGACATAGGTTACAGCACTGCTGGAGCTAGCATTACATCGCGAAGTGTCTTACTCGCGTCTGGAGTCGGTGTTGAAGGGCATGAAGTAGAACTTCAGCTGTATATGAACCCCGATCCCGCGATGAGCGATCCTGCGACCGGTAGGGCGGAGAGAGGGACCGAGGCCTGGGCCTCAGCTGCCAAAAGCCTGTGTGTGATTTCTGCTGAGAACAGTATCTCTGTGGACGATCCGGGCGTATGGATACCTTTTGCGGAAGCCACACCCGGCGCAGAGAGCATGGAGCACGCGACTGGAGAGTCTGACGGAGTGAGATTTGGCTCAGCTCATGGGGATGTGTGTGGTGGTGCGGTGGGAGAGGTTAAACAATTGGACACCCTGGAGGCGCCGCGGACCTCCCCGTTAGCCCCGGTACCTGAATTCGTAGCGGACAAAACGGCACCCGCACCAGCAGAATCGGTGCTAGTATCACGCCCGACGACTGGTAGTGATGTGTGTTCTGTCACTGTTGGAGGAAGTATCGGAGCAGAGGAACCAGACAGCTGGACGCCCTTTGTAGATATCGGACCGAGATCCGACAATACGACACGCGGTATGACAGAGGAGTACTCGGAAGTGAATCCGATCGCACCTGCGCTGGGGCTTGTATCCGACGACAGTACAAGTGGGGACGTATCTCGCATTGACAGCGGTGGTTTGGAAGTAAGGACTGGTGATAGGGAAGTCTTAGAAGTATCGGAGAAAGTGGAGTATGGTCATGTGCTTGAAGCGGATGGGGAGGTAGGTAAAACCGATGAATGGTTGGAGGAACAAGAAGAAGGGGGTGGTCAAGCACCTGTGGTTGAAGCTAGTATGGTGGTGAACAAGGCAGTGGCAAGGGATGAGACAGCTGCAGTAGGCGATTTAACCGCATCAACGTCCCTTGAGCTGCAATCACTAGCTAGTTCCGAGGAACTAACGCAGCTTGCACTACAGCCTCAGCATCCCTCAGAAGAACCTGTGGATGGCCAATCACCTGCTCACAGTAGCAAATCACCTGCAAGTATATCCGCAGCTGTGGCCCAAAATAATGCCAACCAGGTAACCCCGCACACCGCAACTGTGGAGGCCATAAAGCCAGACGACGCTGCAGCCACAGTACTCGGTGTGGATATGGATGACGACGATTTTTCTAAACAGGTGCGTATGTGTGTAGACGCTGGGTGGGTGTTAGTTGCACAGCGTGCTGCTCTCTTATGTTCTGTGAGTGCCCGCTGTGTTGTGCTGTGTTGTGTTGTGTTGTATTGTGTTATGTTGTGTGCAATGTCAAGCCGCGTGAGGTGTGTTTGTTGGTTGTATCACTCACCCTTCTGTCCGAGAGCTGGTAGAAAGTCTGTGCCAGACTCGCCTGGCCACCTGTATTCAATATGCAATATGATTGGGCGCGTATTGACAGTGTATATTTGCTTCTCAGAGAAGAATGGACGAAATGTGCGCAGCTGCTCTGTTGAAGGTAGGAGCACGTTCTTCCATCCCCATCTCCGCTCTCACCAACGTCTCCGCCGGCAGTGCGGCCTTGCATAGGTCTCTAAAAAACCCCGGCCATGACCAAAATACGCCCCACACCAATGTAGCTCAAAACGAGGAACAAACATTAGTTAAGCCCCAAGAAGACCCTTGTCAAGTTCCAAACCCCTCCGTTGCGACTGTGGCCAAGACATTGGCAACCCAGTTCAGTACCACATGTGCGGTTTACGCACCCACCACCGAGGCCCCAGACGATGGGCATTGCACCGACAGTTTACATTGGCCAGCCACCTACCATTCGCTGGTGCACTCTCCTTCGGGTAAGCTGTTTGTGCTGCCGAAGGTCTCCGCGTTAGGTTATACCCCACTGTCACCGTGCATACTTTTCTTTCCGTTCCGTTCCGTGTCGGTTCAAACGTGAACGGAAGTGTGGGTCGTTGCGTGCTCACGTGGCTTAGAGTTTTGGTTTCGAATGCGCACTGTGAAAGCATGGCCTATCGGTCCTTTGAGCTTTAGAATTCGCATGTGGTGTGCAAATTGGGTCCCACATCCCAACCTAAACCCTCAAACCTGAGCCTTATTACCTGTGAGAATACAATCCCCTCTCCAAATTCACACAAACGCCCTCAGTGATCGATACCTAACTGTGTGTACACGGCTATTGCATCAACCCGACTCCGTACAGGCACTAAGCTGCTTGAGCTCGAGGAGAACTTCGACAATGTCATCCATCGCTTGCGCATGCGCCGCAAGAAGGAGATGGTGCGGCAGAGGGCTGTGCACAAGAGTGAACGCGATGCGCTGTACACTAACCTGGGCGATTTGCTCAACGACGCCATCCTGCAGGAACAGGAGGCGTCGCAGAAGGAGGAGGCGCAGCTGTTGAGGGTGGGTGTCTTTTGTTTGTGCGGGTGTGGGTGTGCGAGGAGGAGGCGCAGTTGTTGAGGGTGAGTGGCTTTTGTTTGTGTGGGGTGTTGTGAGTGCGCGAAGAAGGAGGCGCAGCTGTTGAGGGTGGGTGTCTTTTGTTTGTGTAAGTGTGGGGGGGTGTTGTGGGGTGGGTGGATGTACGAAAGAGGAGACGCAGCTGTTGAAGGTATGTATCTTTCTGTCTGTGTGAATGTGAGTGGGTGGGTGGGTGTGCGTGTGCGTATGCGGTTTACTTTACGTGCGTGTGTGCGTGTGAGGGTGTGTTTGTTTTGTACCTGGGTGATCTGCTCAACAATGCTACACTATAGCAACACGAGGCATTGTTTATACGCTTACGCATACAGATATGATATGTTCAAGCTATCTGTCCGAAGGATGAAACTCTCCAAACCTTGGTAAGGGAGTAAGAGGGTGGTTGTACGCAAGCGTATATAACGTATATAACCTTCACACACCCACCACTCCCACAGGCGAAATGATGTTTTGTTACGCGTTGTCTAGTCCATCTGCACAGTACCGATTGAATCCCGTTTCCTGCACTTACGGGACGTGAACATGTCCTCACCGGTCCCGACCTAACCCAGGTTACCACCCGTCCCTCCACCCCTCGAATACACACAGATACGCTGGCAGTCGAAGCTCGAGAGTGTGATGGATGCACAACGCAGACAACTGCGTGAGTGGGTGGGCAAGGGGGACTATGCCTCAGCTGTAGTGTCTGATATGGAGGGGGATCTCAAAACCACCTCAGAAAGCGATCGGAGAAGTGGCAAGTCGCGAACGGGTAGTGGACCGGTCCTAGATGTGAATGAGGTGGGCAGGGCATATGTATGTATAGCGTAGGTATCTGTATGCAAATCAGAGAATGTCAATGTATATAGAGGCGAAGCGAAGGTCCAATGGGGTGTAGTGAGGGGGGGGGGGATGTTATGTATAGGGTCTAGTTTGAAGAGGTTATATTTTTAACACAACCTAACACAACACATGTATGTAATACCCACTGCGCCTACAAGCGTGCGCAAGACTAATCACACACACCCGCCCCGCAGACGCAGCAGGAGAGCTTCTCCATTCAGTTGGGGGCTCAGCGCAAAACATCGCATCTGTTGCGGTTACTGTGCTGTGACATGCACGTGCTGCTCAGTCGTGAAGGGCCTGAGCTGAGACTGCTGACAGCCATGTCGCTCTATTCCGATACGTTCAACGGCGTGGTGCTGCTGGTCGATGTGGACGCCCCCTACCGAGTAGGTGGACGGTGTGATGTTGTGTATAACTTTGCCGTGTTAAGCTGTTTTTTGACGTTTCATGTGTATATAAGGATAGTAAAACCTTGGGTAAAAGTAAAGGTAAGATCAAGTAGAAGTAAGTAGTGGTGCACGCTCAGGCGGCGTGCAGTCATGTCAGAGTTACTATCGTATATGTTTATTGTCACGTTAGTGCTGATGGGATAAGTTTTATATGTATATGATAATATCGACAGTGTCATGGTACGCTTGTATAAACGTATCGTAGCAAATACTGAGATATTTCTACGTTCAGATGTCAGGATCTGTGTACATCAGAATCATTGGTGTCGAGTACGTTTATGTCAAGGTAGCTGGTGTCAAGTTGCGTTTTGCGAGGTTTAGGAAATCGGTGTGCTTCTAAATTTATGTCCATTTTCCGCGGATGGAATGTCCGCCGGGCTACCATTTCAACGCGTTGTCTTCATGCTTGAGCGGGTTGAGAGTGTGCGTCACTCAAAGCACGTGGGTAGAACAAGTTTACGTCTACTGCTTCGTTATTGTATATTCACGTTGAATTGCGTTTTTGACATCGAGTCTTTGCATTTGAGATTGGTTTGGTCACCTATTGCAGCCATGAAAGGGCCGGGAAGTTGTTGTCCTACAAGTCTACGATGTATTTTTGTATTCTATTTCAAGGCAAGTTCTTCCGTCTACCCTTAAAAGCCGTACAGCCGTTGAACAGAAAATATCTCCACGATTTAAAGGCTGGACAGAGTACTTTCGAATACAAAATCAGTCTAACCGGTCCTGGTGTAGGCTTGGACAGGATAGGACATTTTCTAACCTATGCGTATAGAAGATAGCTCAAATCAACGCGTTTACAACTTCAAATCAGTACAAATACAACAAAGTACATTTACAAGTGTATCTTTAGGTGCAATAGTGGCTTTGGTCTATTCGTGTGCACAGTTCAGAGGGCCAGGTCTTTGATCTTTATCACGCTGTGTGTATATAGACAACTATATAAGATCCAGGCAATCCTACGCCATAGTACATTGCAATATTCGTACTCATTCCACTACAAGCGAGCGCGCCGTATTTAAGTGTATTCAGGTGCGGTATTAACAGTGACTGTTCTCGTGCAGGACGCAGAGGGCCAAGCTTTTGTTAAGCTGTGCGAGCGCAGGACTGAGCTGCACTTCTCATCGTTCCGTCGTCAATTGGCTCAGGTGTGGGTGTGCTCCTCAATGCCGTATCAGCACTAAGTTATGTTGTGTTTGATTCGCATTGGAGAAGTATGTCTTCCGTATATATATATATATTTATATTATATATATATTTATATATATATATATATACCTAAATGAAGCTTCAATATCACATATGAGTAAAAAGGGTCGTATGCACTAATTTGTCTGCTTGGTAGAATCGCGCTACAAGACTCTACCGAACCCAATGCTGCATGCTATGTTCGAAACATCTGCATTGTATTGTCGCGGCAAAAGTTACCAAACGCGAGAGAATTGGTATTTTCCTTTTCGTTATACAACTATATCAACATCCAGTATCCCATCCGCAGTGATATTCGAGAACGTTTATGCCTATCAAGAACGTTTTTATCCCTTCAATAACGTTTATACATATCAAGAATTTCCTATCAAAGACATTTATATCCAGTCCTTCGACCAGACTCTAAACCGCCCTAGGCGTGCCGTGTATTTCGTATCTCAAGTTCGATCTCATCTGTGCCTCTCATTGACGTGCAGGTTCGCGAACATTCCGGTACCATGCTGCCGGGCGATTTCTACATCACACGCCACTCCAACCTGAACAATGTGTCTGTGGTGTACCATTTGATGGTCAACAGCGAAGTAACATCGAAGACTATGAGCGCGGTATGTGAGGGACGGGGGGCTCATATGGGTAGCCCTACTTTTAACCCCACTGCTGTATGTATGGTGGATTATTACATGGGCAACCCCACTTCTGTATGTATGGTAGGTTATTTCATGGGAAACCCCACTTCTGTATGTATGGTGGATATTGCTTGGGCAACCCCACTGCTGTATGTATGGTGAGTATTACTTGGGCAACCCCACTGCTATATGTATGATAAATATTACATGGGCAACCCCACTTCTGTATGTATGGTGAGTATTACATGGGCAACCTCACTCCTGTATGTATGGTGAGTATTGCTTGTATGATCGGTTGTGCATCTGTGTGAGTGTGATGATTCAATACGCTACATAAAAGCACGGTTTCCGAGTGGTGATGGTTGAGCATATGATGTGAGTAAGTGTTTAGAGTACATGCTGACTAGTCCATTGCCTATCATGACAGTCCCATTAAACGCATACAGGGATGCATGTGTGGCGAAATTGATTTCAGTGGGTATACGTTTCCATGTGTGCAGTGAGTTGGATGACGAAACGATCACTTGTCTGTAGTGTTGATTGGGTATTATAGTCTGCCCTGAGACGCGCATATTTTTGGGCCACTTGGACGTAACCATAACAATGAGTATCATCCTCAACAAATGGATATCATGCAATATTTCAATAACACCTGATAATACATGATATCGTCTGTATATTATCCAATATCACACCTGATAATATGTTATTGTCCATATACCATTCAATATCACCTATGGATAATATATGATATCATCCTTAAATTATCCATATATTGTATATGGGTATAGTATATGGATATTTTCAACCAAATGTTTAACACATTTGGTTTGGCATGCTGTTTATGAGAGGGGCATCTCATGCCCTGCACTTTAGTTGTCTCTGATACAGTCTACATCAATCGTTGTAGTCGTGTTGTCTTGTTATCGTCTAGTTCTTTGACACGGAAAAACGGTTGATGCCCAATCCGTATTACCGCTGCAACGCTTTTAATGCTACAAATTTTACCGACTGGCAGTTGGTGGACTTTTCATGATAGCCTGGTGGAGGGCTCGTGAAGCTGCAAGCACCACTGATTCCACTTTCTATCCAATCGTACTATAGTTACGCGTCAGCCTTTTTGTATCATACATCAACTGCCTATTCGTTCACCATCGTGCCTGCCTATCAACCGATGGACCACGAGTATCCCATCGAAATCAGTTCGGTACTACAAATAGCTTAGTCGGCATAGGCATTTAATTGGGCCTGGCTCTACTACCTACGAGTCCGTCCTTTTACACCCCACACACACCACCCATTCGCTCACCACCACCCCGCCTTCGTCCCACTGGGTCTGTCCCCAACCCAGCGGTCACCCATTCTCGCAGGTCTGCGTAAGCTGATGTTGAATGCGTACCAACATAATGTGGCTTCCCTGACTGTGCCGCTGCTGTTTGTGAGTGCCTACACCCCTTCGCAGTGGGGTGAGGGTGTGAATGTGGACAGGTGGTGCCACACCCGGGCCGAGCTTGTCTTGAAGGCGGTGAAAGGTAGTCAGTCACTCTGTGCGTATAATATAGTATACATGCCTTGTGTGTAGAGTGTTTGTAGTGTATATATATATATATATATATATATATATATATATATATATATATATATATATATATATATATATATATATAAAGCTCCGTATTGGTTTACTATTGTTAATGTGGTCGTGTTACTAGTACCACGGCTTGTTGTGCGTGCACTCACCTACCATGGGCAGAGATGCTTCTACACTGGTGCGGATCTCATCTCATGAGTCGTGCAAGGTATTGTTATCGCATGAAATGTATATTGTGTGTATTAGAGCATATATATGATATCAAATACTATTATTATATAAAACGTGTTTGTTGTGTATTAGAGCATATATATGACATCGGATATTATTGTTATATATGACGTGTTTGTTGTGTGTATTAGAGCATATATATGATATCAAATATTATTATTCTATATGACGTGTTTTTTGTGTGTATTCGAGCATATATATGATATCAGATATTGTTATTAAATATGACGTGTTTGTGGTGTGTATCGTGCCATATATATGATATCAGGTATTATTATTATATATGGCGTGATTGTTGTGTGTATTAGAGCGTATAAATGATATCAGGTATTCTTCTCGTGTATAAAGTGTATGTAGTGTGCATCGGAGCATGTTTATGATATCAGGAACTCATATATATATATATTTATATTTATATTTATATTTATATTTATATTTATATTTATATCTATATTTACATTTATATTTATATTTATATATATATATATATATGATGTCAGGTATTAATATTATATGAAGTGTATGTACAAGTGCATATAAATTATATCAGAAACTCTTATAGATATATGTTATCAGGTACTATTGTTTTATGTAGTGTATGTAGTGTAGTAGTGCATATATATGATAGCTTTGGATTCTATTTGCGAGTATATGTGCACCCTCGCAATAGCAAGAGGATGTGAAATTGAAAGAATGGTTCTTTACTCGTTCACACCATCCCTGAACATGCCGATGGCACGAGCATGATTTATGGACTGTCTATCTCCTACATACATTGATAGATGGTGAATATCAAATGCTACACTCGTGGTATGATTTATGAACTATCTTCTATATACATCGATAGATGGTATGCTACACTCGTGGTATGATACATGAACTGTCTACCTCATACATACATTGATAGATGGTGAATAGCTTATGCTACACTCGAGGTATGATTTACGAACTGTCTATCTTCTATATACATTGATAGATGGTGAATAGCATATGCTACACTCGTGGTATGATACCTGGACTGTGTGTCTCGTACATACATTGATAAATGATGAATAACATATGCTACACTCGTGATATGATACATGGACTGCATGTATCATACATACATTGATAAATGGTGAATAACGTATGTTGTAATCGAGCAAACTAATTGTACAGGCGATGAATAGTATTCGTATGACTAATATCGTATCGGCTTCCTGCTATGTTAACTATAAATTGGTATCGTACAATAACTGCTGTCATGTGCACACAGCCCTCTAGTTACCATCACTGACTTTGCGGCCCTGTCTCGCACACGGCACAACCCTGACGCTATCCTCAACAGCTACCAATTTAGGGTTTTACGGTTTTACCCTCTATCATCCGTCACTGACCTGATAGTCTTCTCAACACTCTCATCGTCTTCTCAACACTCTCATCAACCCGACCATCCACAGGCTACATGAAGGAGTGTGCACCTTACACCACCAACAACCACTCCAGCACCATGCAGTTTCTACTGCCCGGGGCGTGTTCAAAGTGTTTCGATGCTTTCGCGAGTCAGCTGGATGGTAGGTAGACACACAAGTGAAAACGTTAGTTATTATTTTTTCCCGATCTAGCCCTGAAAGTGGGGATGTATATTCGTATGGCGTATATGTGATATCTACAACCTGAGCGAACGGTATCCTGAATTAATTCTATCACGCTTCGAATGACTGGCCTTCTCATATGGCGTGTATATACAGTCTGCCACTTGTAGGTATGGATTGAGCTCTCATATGGCTTGTATATACAGTCTGTGACTTGTAGGTGTGGCTTGTGCTCTCATATGGCGTGTATATACAGTCTGTGACTTGTAGGTATGGCTTGTGCTCTCATATGACGTGTATATACAGTCTGCCACTTGTAGGTATGGCTTGTGTTCTCATAAGGCGTGTATATACAGTCTGTGACTTGTAGGTGTGGCTTGTGCTCTCATATGGCGTGTATATACAGTCTGTGACTTGTAGGTATGGCTTGTGCTCTCATATGACGTGTATATATAGTCTGCCACTTGTAGGTATGGCTTGTGCTCTCGTATGGCGTGTATATACAGTCTGCCACTTGTAGGTATGGCTTGTGCTCTCGTATGGCGTGTATATACAGTCTGACACTTGCAGGTATGGCTTTGTGCACTCATATGACGTATATATATAGTCTGCCAGTTGTAGGTATGGCTTGTGCTCTCGTATGGCGTGTATATACAGTCTGCCACTCGTAGGTATGGCTTGTGCTCTCTGCATATGGCGTGTATATACAGTCTGACACTTGCAGGTATGGCTTTGTGCACTCATATGACGTATATATATATAGTCTGCCAGTTGTAGGTATGGCTTGTGCTCTCGTATGCCGTGTATTTACAGTCCAGTGATTTGTAGGTATGGCTTGTGTTCTCATCAGTCTGCCACTTGTAGGTATGGATTGAGCTCTCATATGGCTTGTATATACAGTCTGTGACTTGTAGGTGTGGCTTGTGCTCTCATATGGCGTGTATATACAGTCTGTGACTTGTAGGTATGGCTTGTGCTCTCATATGACGTGTATATACAGTCTGCCACTTGTAGGTATGGCTTGTGTTCTCATAAGGCGTGTATATACAGTCTGTGACTTGTAGGTGTGGCTTGTGCTCTCATATGGCGTGTATATACAGTCTGTGACTTGTAGGTATGGCTTGTGCTCTCATATGACGTGTATATATAGTCTGCCACTTGTGGGTATGGCTTGTGCTCTCGTATGGCGTGTATATACAGTCTGCCACTTGTAGGTATGGCTTGTGCTCTCGTATGGCGTGTATATACAGTCTGACACTTGCAGGTATGGCTTTGTGCACTCATATGACGTATATATATAGTCTGCCAGTTGTAGGTATGGCTTGTGCTCTCGTATGCCGTGTATTTACAGTCTGTGATTTGTAGGTATGGCTTGTGTTCTCATAAGGCGTGTATATACAGTCTGTGACTTGTAGGTATGGCTTGTGCTCTCATATGACGTGTATATATAGTGTGCATCTCGTGGGAGTATTCGAACATAGCAACAGGTTGCCGGTAGACTCCAAGTTGGTACCAGTACATGGAGGATGTGCGTATGAGGTGCATGTACCAAGACTAAGCTTTATCTTACCACTCGGCGCCAATATTTTGAGACTAGACTGAGTCCTATACATTAGTTAGAACCGGATTGACGGTGCGAGAAGTGAATATTGATATATGCCTGAACCAGTCCATTCTATTCTCACAAAACCCAAGCCTGAACCAATCCATTCTATTCTCACATAACCCAATACGTTTGAGATGCATCTATCGGTGCCCGCCACCTGCAAGGTACCCCACACTCATGGCTGGGTCTTCCTCCAGTATCTGCCAAAGCTCATGGTGTCTGTGACAACTGACAGCCCACTAAATTATGCATGTACCCTATCCGTATGCTATGCCACAGCTGCGTTCAGGATGGTCAACCCCCTCAACCTCCAGACAAAGTCAATCAAGACGTGACCATGGGAGCCCTCGCACAATGTCGCCTGCAGGAGTGGCTGGGAAGGCTCTGCGGTGTGGTCATTCACCTCGCGTCTTAACATGGATAACTGAGCATAGATCCGTGTATGTATATGGTCCTGTACGCGTGGCAACGGAGACTTGGTACAGTATCGAGCGGCCTATGTATATGTTATACATAGGTAAATAAGTAAGACTTAGTACAGTATCAAGTGGCCTTTGTATATGATATACATAGGTAGAGTAAGACTTGGTACAGTATAAGACAAGCCTATGCATGTATCATGTATACGTGGACAACTGAGACTGGATGGAGTATAGAGCTGCCGGTGGACATGTTATATTTACGTCGAGAATGAAGACATGGTGGTAGATAACTGAGACTTGGAATAGTATCAGGAGACCTATGTATTTGTTATACATAGGCACATAACTGAGTCTTGGAATAATATTAGGAGACCTATGTATTTGTTATACATAGGTACATGACTGAGACTTGGAATAGTATGAGGAGACCTATGTATAAATTATACGTAGGTACATAACTGAGACTTGGAAAAGTATTGGTATGCCTATGTTATAGAGAGGAACGTAGCTGAGACCTGGAATAGTATCGAGATGCCTATGTATATGTTATACATAGGTTTGATTACTGAGACTTGGTACAGTATCGATGCTTTGAGACTTGGTACAGTATCGATGCTTTGGCACATGTTACACTTAGGTAGATAGCTGAGACTTGATGGTGTCTCGAGATCCCTGTGCATATATTATGTATACGTGGAGAGTGGAGCATTGTTAGCGTAGACAGATGCCCGTGTACATTTTATGTACACGGAGAGACCGAAGGCTTGGTAGAGTAACGAGATATTTATACATATCTTATGTACAGGTTGAATGGAAACTACGGAATACCCGTTTTCTGATATATACTTAGTGCCTGCGATTGATTATGCCAAGCACATATGAAGACAATCGCTGTGGTGAAACCCACCGGAGCTCAAGGGCGCTCACTGTTTCGAATCCAGCACGCACGGTATGAAGCAGAAGCAACCACACCCACTTGGTGCTTGTGGTTGCTATGTTCCCATAGCGACACACCCGCGTGTTCGTACACAGTTTGGTATGTTACCACTGCATGCGGATGTTGGTGGACTGACTAGAGAGTGTGAGCGTCTGGCCGCGTAGTCGTTTCTCGATTCTCTCCCACGAATAACACACGCACTCGGCAGCCACAGAAGATGAACTGTGTGAACATGTGTCCCACTCAGACACAACACGCGCGTACTATACCCACCGACGCACTCTTTCGCCAGGGCCCATGCCAGAGACGACTAGGAGAGTGTTGCGTATGGTGCAGCAGGAGCTTTGGTCGTCATGGGAACGGGTGACGTGGGCAATAAGGACCACATGCACGTACTCAAACACGAGACGCTCTAGTTGGAAGTCCAGGCCCAAGAGGCGTAGCAGTGTGGGTCTGGGGAAGACTTGGGACGGTGGTGCTTTCAACACACCTCAATGTTGGTGGCGCCAACGCTAGATGCGTGACATTGGCAAGGACTAAGGAATGATTGAATCTCCAGTGTAGTAGGCTATCAGTGAAGTGACGTGATTTGTGTTCTAATCCGATCGGATGAGATTTGTTCTGACCTCAACGGATCACTGATTCCGTCTTCAGTGAAACATCATATGTTGGCGCTTAAGGTTTGCTATGTGAAAGATCACACGGCTCACGCACGAACACTACATTTAACCTGTTGCAAGGATCCATACGTAATGGCTGTGAGGAGCACGGCTGGCATGTTAAGTTATTCCTATGATGCAATTACTTCCGGTGTGAATGTAGTGTTTTATCATCAGTAAGTTACCGCGAGTTTGCACGGGAAGATGAGTGGATTTAAAGTAACTGTGTGTGGATTCCACTCAATATTTAAAACCAGTATAAAGTGATGGTAGGAAAGTCATTAAAGTAATTGGGCGGTGTACCCACTCGCTATGTAAAACAAGTATAGAGTGATGGTAGGAAAGCTTTTAAAGTAACTGTGTGCTGATTCCGCTCATTAGTTAAAACAAGCATAGAGTGATGGTAGGAAAGTCATTTAAGTAATCGGGCGGTGTGCCCACTCATTATTACAAGCAAGACTATTTAAAACAAGTACAGGGTGATTGTAGAGAAGTTTTCATGTGAAAGCTTGAGATGGCCAGCAATACAAGCGAACCGCAGAAACCCGAATCCTGTCTGGGCGCTCGGCATGCTTAAAAAGGGTTGTCAAATGTTGCGTGCAAAGAGTGCAGGCATGTATATTTATTTACTTGGTAAACTTGGGAGTCTGGGCGTAGCGTCTTTGAGTATCCCGTACAAGTCGTATGGACTCGAATGCAAAATAGTCTGCAACAGGTAGTACCATGTGCATCTACGCCGTCAGTCGGACAGATGTGTCAATGTAGCTGTCTGTGGACGGCATATATAAGGTTCCAGAGGTAGCCAATTGCACTGTACGTGGGTGGCGAGACTTGTAACTTCAAAGAAATTATTCATACGGATTCAGGGTAAAACAGGGCTGCTTTACACTGGTGCCATCGCCACCTCTTCCACTTGGCGACAAAATAAAAACATACGCAACCATGTCTGAAGCGGATGTTATAATCGGGATACACACATGCGCTTTTCATTAGCTTTTCATTAGCTCGTGTCATAAAGCATCTGGTGTATTTGTCTGTTGATTGGAGGTCATCACAGCGATAGTTCTCTTGTACAGGTGCCTTAGTATCCCATATACGCTCCGTTTCGTCTCCGTTTCGTTGTACTCGACCAAATACCGGTAGATTCACGTCACCTTTCACAAAATTGGTGTTTTGACCCGAATTCCGGCTCTTGAACAGGGAGGCAGGACAAAGTCCAATCCATTCCCATTTAAATACACAAGAGCCCCTACAGCATCTCAGATCTCCAATCATAAACTTTTGATATAGCTGTCCGGTTGATGGCCTCTGTAACTCTGTTTCGCAAACTTGAAAGTACCTAATTTTGCGAAACACTTGTTTGCCACCTGATGAGTAGCGCAAGACTTCAACCACACTCCTGTTGATTGCCTCAGATTGGATACGAGGCCCTTTCTTCACCCTGAAACACAAGGCGTGCCCAGTCTCTGCGTTGTAGTTCTAGATATCTTTGCGTCCACTACCGATTGCTGTCGACTTCTAATCTACCGTCCGGCCCTATCCCGCGGTGATCAACCCTCCCAGAAGACAAAGCACAGTGCCCTCGTCCTGTGGGTCTCGCAACAGCTGTGGTAACACTCGTGCAGTGGCATGTGAGTCATGCATCCGATGCTTGATTGCTGCAAAGGCTGCATGCTGGCCTCAGCTAAATATGTCCGGCACAGTACTGGGCCCCAAAAGTGCCGCGTTTCAAAACGAGTTGCAAAGGCCAAAACCAAGTCTTATCAGCGACCCTGTCAAGTTGGTGGGACCCCTCATTCAAATCACCGTAATACTGGCAATGTAATCTGTCTCCTCATTGTCATATTATGCTCAGCGTATTCAATCTCGGTCACTAGAGCGATGTGTGTTCCTTCATCAGCATGACTGAGAACCCTACACTTAGGCTCCTCTCGTCATTGGGACGGTCCACTTTTTGTCGGTACACAACGTGCTAGACGTGATTAATTGCCGGCCAGAGGTCTCCCCTGCACAGTCCTTTGCACAGTGTGTTGAGGTGCATCACAGTAGGTATGGGCTGTAATGTTCATCGAATACGTGGGGTTCTGTGTACTATTCATTATGTCGTTCATTTGCGGTTTGCCCCATGTCTTTCTCCGAATAGAAAGATACGTTCGCTCGTGTCTCGAGACTCGGCCGCAGAGACTGCTTTGTATCGACGTCCTCGTACTTGTAGCTGTGTGTATGCCATGCCCTGCCTGTGGTATGCCGACAATGCGTGTCTCTATGTCCGACCTTTTCAGGCCATGGTAGCTTGCTATCGCCGCCTATCTAGTGTACCGACAGCAGTTAAACTGTACGGGTCTCGTACCATCGATTTCAGTATACATCTGCGAGATGTGACATGTATTAGCTACATCGCTTCGCTTCGTATGTAACTATAACATAGTTATATATCTCTGGACATACTCCGTATGTAACTATAACATAGTTACATCTCTCTGGACATGTGTAATAGTTTTGTCTCTCTGAACATGTGTGCATAGACGTATTGCTAGGTGAGCAACCTCAGTCACTGTCATTTCTATCCCGGTGTCCACTCTCATCGTACCTGATCTCCACATCCGAATCTGGCGGCATCATCTCGGAAGCAGCCAGGAGTAAATCGCAATTAAGCGAACTGCCATTCTTCTGTATATATATATATATGTGTGTGTGTGTGTGTGTGCATGTGCGCATAATATACATAAATATGCGTATATGCGTGGATGAAGTAAAAATCAATTGATCAGTACGGTGCTCTAGTGGAAGAAACTTCCGAGAAACGTGCCTTTAAATCACGTCTCACTCCATATTGCCAGATTTGACTCATCTATACTGTGAGGTATCAGTCCAAGGTTCCCTACGTGGACATTGACCTCGGCACCGCATGGTAGGGAAACTCATACTCTTCCGCACAGAACTATTCGACTGTGAGCTCACACGCGAATGGATATACCAAGGCCGCAGCACAAGACCATGGGCCAAGTGTTCAGACCACAGTCCATTACTAGTAGAAAGAGTGCGTTTGGTATATCTGAGAAACGATAGGACCAAGTTAGCCAACACAACACCGTCGATAACCTGGACTTACCTTTTCCTGATGCGAC
>LUCW03000051.1:95000-162500 GCA_001586965.3 Sphaeroforma sirkka | reverse complement strand
TCGCGTTTGAAGTACAGTATTCACTTGGCATTGGCATACACTCCGTATTCATCTGACCAAAAGCCCCACAGAATAAAAACACTTACATTGTTTGCCCTGTTGTCGCGATCTCTGACGATGGTACCGTTGAACATGGCCACGCGTTGGCACACATCGAAAGGCGACTCTCCCAGAGGAAATCGGGCCCAAAACCGCCCCGAATGCATCGCACGCAGATTGTAGTGGGTGAGCTGTTCAAGCCAATGCGGTGATGTGTTACTGTTTTAGATATTTAGAAATTCGGAACTTTGCGCTATAGACTTCAGTATGTCTTCAAAATTGGCTTGTGTACGCAGGTTGTAGTGGGCTAGCTGTTCAAGTCAATGCGGTAATGTGTTACTGTATTAAATATTTAGGAATTCGGAACTTTGCGCTATAGGTTTCAGTACGTCCTAAAAACAAAATGCTATCAATTTGCTACTTCCTAAAAATCGCGTGTGTACGCAGATTGTAGCTGTTCAAGCCAATGGAGAAAGGACTCAAAGTATTTCGAATCAGGGTTTTGTGATTTACATAGTTTCGCGATTTGGTAACTCTTAATGTATCGCACGAGGATTGTAGTGAGTCAGCTGTCCAGGCCAATGGGTGTGCATGTAAGGTTTGTTCAGGGCATACAGTCACAAAGATTTGGATTCTTGGTTTTCAAGTTTTCGAGTCAAAGGATCAGAGTATATCCAGAAATTCAGTCTTTGTGTATCACAAGCATATTGAAGTGCATTAGCTACAAGCATAGTAAGCAGATGGAAAACGATTCGGGCTTGAATTTCGGTGTTTAAGTTTGCAAATTTTACATCTCAGTAGACCCTAAAAATGGGCTCGAGTGCGTTGCAAAAAAAGTTGTAGTGCGTCAAGTGATCAACGCAATAGAGAGTGTACTCAGATTTCAACTTGAAGCCTGTTACGTACTGAACGTGACAACACTGCACAGGGTCCCATGTACAAATCTATACACTCCGTTTAGCAAACCCAAAGCGCGCGCAAAGGAACGTCTACAGCACTACACACTACACACACACGGCTGCTCACCTCCTTTTGCATCCCCAGATCTTGCGCAAACGTCCGTCCCCTCCCCTCGAACAGCCCGTAATCAATCTCAGCGATCATAGGGTTCTCGCGTGCATCTGTGATCCACTGACCGCAACTGTCTCGGATAGCTTCCGCAGTCTGAACGGCTCGTAAGTAAGGGCTGTGCCACATGCGAATGTGTCCAGCATTCGCGGGATCTTTATATACTATAGGATGCAGTACACGCGTATGTAGATAGTTAGGGACAGTCTGATATACCAAATTGTGAACAAGACATAGAATACGCTATACGCTCTCACTACGGCAACGAACCAGTAGAGAGGTGGGGGTTGGGGATTGCAAGAATGTTTTTTGGTGTTGGCGAGAGGTACTAGCCGCGCTGCATGGGCCCATATCAAGCACAAGGCAACCACAAAACAAACTCTTCACAGTACTTGGCAAGCAGCACGTGTGTGTCTATCGTCTAAAGTGGTGCATGTACAGCGATCAGTAATTTTGTAAAGCACTAGAAGAAGCGTGCTCAAACACGAGCTTGTCTGCAAGGCTGCTACTCCTGCGGAGCTTAAGCTGGGACTTTGATGGTAATGCACACTACATGCGATACGACACTGACGAAAGACCTGAGGCATGCTGTAACCACACACTCTATGGCAGATACTGTACTTGTTTCAAACAGCGAAGGAATATCATATAAGGGTGTGCAAAATAACTCTCTCAAAGAGACTCTGTATTGGGTTCTAAGTAACTACACACCCCACACAGGGAACAAACAGGTTTTGGTTAACGCACTGATACGTCTAAATGGCAACCCAGAAAGCGCACACCAACCTTCGTAAAAGTACTTGGATATCGCCTCGCCGGCTTTCCTGGCCATTGTTTTACCCTCAGGTGCCAGGGGTATGCGGTGGTCCGGCGTATACTCGTACACCGAGGGGTCCAGATTCGCAGTAGAGACACCGTGCCTCACCAGCAGAATCCTGAATGGTTTCCTTCTTGATCGGCCTGGGCGATCCTGTATGTATGTGACGTATCTATGTGAGTGAACTAGTATGTGACATGTACTATGTGTTGTATCTGCTACGGTTGTTACAGATATGGCTGTTAACGACTTGAATATACATATACAACAATACATACTTGGTTTATTGTACCATATACACCAGTGAGAGACATTGATAAATAGATGCGACGCGTATATGGGCGAACTTGCTTCAGTGGCCGCATCTGACATACAAGCTATAACGACCAACTCTATATACATATATATATATATATATATATATATATATATATAAATGTACTAGCTCTGTCCACTACTGGAATTCGCATGGAAAATAATACGGATGGGTATCATTCACTAGCAGTCGAGTGTTTTTAATACCAGCAGATTGTTGTGTTTAACTATCGCAAAACTGAAATCTGGCGGTATTTGGCGTGCTATCACTAGTTGAGGTTTTCGTGTCAGTGCACTTGTGTATGACGTGTTGCATCTGCTTAAAGTTGTACCTATTTATAGATGTATATATTTATAATTGCATCTATTTATAGATTGAGCACATGCCAGAGCACGTGCACAGACAAATCGGCCCATTAATGAAAACCTAGTCTGTAGGCAGTGGCTGCCGAATAAGCAGCATGTTCTTGGAGCAGAGTGCAGCCGTCATAGGGTTTAAAATGTGTGGAGCACAGACCACAGCTGTGACGCAAAGAATGATAACAACCCTTCAGCGAGGCATGAGCCTACTATACATCGACCCCTGAAAATAATCACTTTGGCAACAAACAACGGGTGTATATATATATATACAACAACAACAAAACAACTATGAAGAATGTAGCATGTACGGGCAATTAACTTGCCTGTGCGTTAGGGTAGACGTTACTCGGGCCCGCAAGAGGTATATCAGCAGTGGTAGTATCCGTATCTTTATGGGTTGCTTCGTGCCCGGTGTGTATAACCGGCTGTGAGCTCAGAGGTGTGCGTAAGTTGCCCAGAGGTGTTCCATAGGTATCGCTGGCTCTACCGGCATTCCCGGTATTGTGTACAGGTGGTACGAGACCACCCCCTTTTGTACCTGTATGTGAATCGGCTGCGTTTGCATGGGTGTACGGTTGCGACTGTGTCTGCAACTGTGAGGGTGCCGGCAAACTCAACTCGTTCAAATTATTATCTACCTCGTACACCGACTCGGGCAGTTCATAGCCCTGTCCCTGCAGATCCAAAATCAGTTGTTCAACATTATACAGGTCACCCTTCGAGATATCTACTCCCGTACTCATGTTCGGCGTTTCTGTATTATGAGTGTCTAGGAAAGTACTGTTCCCTGTTACATTTTCATGTATCGAGCTTCTAGTATATGCGTGCACCGGATCGTTTGGGACTGTGGAGCGATTCGAGTTTGCATTATCACCTATATTACCCAGGCTCTGGTGGCCTCTTAAACCACTCACACCACCCTGTATGCTTCCATTCGTCATACCAGTCATGTTTGATCCATTCAGTTTAGGTAGATTAGGCATATAACTAGGATCCGCACTACCACTAACGTCGGACACACGACCTGAAAACACATCAGAAGCTCCCGGTAGCTTGATGGGCATCCCATTCGAATTCACATTTACATTTGCACCTGTATCTGCATTTGTATTTGTATTTGTATTTGTATTTGAATCCTGTCCTGGTAAACCAGTACTCATATTCAGATATGTATTTAAATTAACACCTGCACCATATACCCCATCATCTGACAGATTCGGAGTGATACCTTCTAACGCAAAGGCATCCCCTTTCCCTCCCTTTCGCATAACCATGACCTCGTCATCCTTCTCCAGCACATCCATCACGCGATCTGAGGCAAAAAGTTCATACCCGTCTGTGGTATACAAGCACCATTCACTATTGTCAACATTTTCGTGTGCATGTGCATTATCTCCTGTGTGGTCCCTGTGCTGTGTGAGAAATTCTGGGTTCCCTGCCCTGCGTATGCACTCGTCAAGTAACCATTGGAATGTATGTGCGTCGTCGGTCACGGGCACTAGCAGCATCCGATGTGCCACAAGGGCTTTTATGCGCATCTTAACGCGGTATGTATATACGTATCTACCTTCCTATCGGCGGTTCAAGAAGGGTCTTATCCTACCTATATCTAATTCGCTTCAGCAATTAGGCTTGAATGAACACATAACTCAGCTCCCGCTACCATTACTCTCTGGTATATAATGAATCAAGTGTCCATACTATTCGAACCCAGTCGTATATTATATTAATCGACCTTGCTATGTATTGCTTTATCTGTTTATGTATGTGTTGTGGACATACTGTCTGTACGTATTATTGTGGAAATATCTGATTAATATCTGATTATGTGTTGGTATGTACTAAATAATATCCTCTCGCTGTGGAAAGCCACATCTGTGGCACTTTGAGAACTGTGATGGACTAATGGTAAACACATACTAACGCAATGCCGTCTGGGACTTGGGCTGTAGGAACCGGGAAGCGCGAACTTTGTTGTGATTGTAAGTAGTGCCTAATATGGTGATCCGATCTTTAGGCGCCAAAGAATTAAAGCTAAAAAAGCAACACTTTCGTGTGCTAACATTTCACAATAAAATCAAATAGAGCCTTTCGCTGTTGTAGAGAGAGCGGGAGCGTATTAGTATAGCGTTTATATATATATATTTACATAAAGCATATATGTATGTGTAGCTAACGAGCCTCCTATGTACGCGTGTACATAATGGTATATATTGCCATGTAGCGGATGTAGTATCGGCAGATACATACAGTCTCTAGTAGTACATTGACAACTAAGTTAAAATCAAGTGCCGGTGCTGGGTCAGAGAGTATCTCAGATTGAAATGGAAGTTTAAGCGAGTACTCTACGTGCACATCACATTCAAGTTCAGGTTCATGACGGTCTGCATGTCTGTCGGGAACGAATCCTTTCATTTTCACTGTGTACGTTCTTGATACCGTTTACCCGCTCACTTTAGAGTAGCAGGTGAAACGGCAAGTTTTTGTCCCTGTGAATATATAACAAGGCAATACTCCAATTTACGCAAAAGAGTGTGTGGAGCACAGTGCAGCCAAATCAGAACTGGGACATCAGACCTTGCATGGTACAGTGGTAGACAGCTATAATGTGGGTAACCATGACTGATACAATAGATGCGCGTGTGGTGTCCACAGACACACTATCAAACGCTACGATAGCACAGCAGTCGTGCGTTACATTCACGTGTGACACCAAAGTGTTCCCTGTGAGCGATGAGAGCACCACTGTGTACTATGATGAGGGCATGCAGCAAGTGTTGGTGGTACACTGGAAAGCCACCTATGCAATGGTGTACATGATGTCGTTTACGCGCCAGCGGGAGGAGCTTGTGTTCCGGTATGTGTATTGTGTACTGCATTGTACACAGCGCTGCTTGATAGTAGGCTGTATTGTGCGTATATATTCAGTTTTTGTGTATAGCTTGCATACTCGCTTATTTGTCAACAGCAGCCCGTGAATTCGATTACCCACGATGATGGAGGCAAGTGGGGATTCATGCCGCTATACATAAACTGTCTCAATCTACTCTCTACTACTTCAACATATTATTAAACTTGTTTGATGATCTATTCAAATTATGGAACGAGAGGGAAAGGAGTGAAAATTTGGCTGAGCTAAATGATGTACCACAAGGAGTGTAGTCGTTAGTGCTGATATTAGTATAGTCAGGCCGAGTAATGTATCAATATACTTTCTCCAGGAGCTCGGCTTAAAGTAAACAGATCAGCAATTGCAAAAGTATACACAACCATTATTTCGTGTGCCATCTTGAATGACGGAGAAGGTTTGGCCACAATACTCAAAAATGAATGTGGGAAGTAAAGGAGAGCATGATTGAACGTACGAGTTAATACTGTAGACTTAAATGTCGCTTCATAGACAAGTGTGGGAAGTAAAGGAGAGCATGATTGAACGTACGAGTTAATACTGTAGACTTAAATGTCGCTTCATAGACAAATGTGTCAAGTTGAGTGCAATTAATTGAAACACAAAGTTGTCTACCTGTATGTTCACATTGATATTCGAAATGAGAGTCGCCACATATATATCATTATGTAAATTTGGCTATATACATATCGTATACATTTATATGCAACATTTAGGTTATGGGCATGAAACTCTTTTGAGAAGTGTATTTGTTCAACCGCACCTGCCACATCACTTAAAATTACGGTAAAGATTGTGTACTTTGTTTTAAATTCGCACAAAAACGATACCAGAATCAACTCCGCTGATCACTCTTTCCTACTTACCACAGACTGCCGGATACACAAATCATTAATTCAATCAAGTTGTCCGAAGACCTGCGTGTAGCGGCTGTGCACCGCTCCATGTGTGTCGTTGACTTCTTCGATCCAGATGATGATACGGGGCCCATACATGCAATCGCCGGTAGGTACGCGAATTCAAAGATCCTGCGTTTCTATTGGCTGCACACCAGAGACTTTGTGCTTATCACCGAGAATACGGTGGAGCTTCATCAGGTGTGTGGTCTGGTCTGTCATTGACTTTGATGGCGTAAGTGTTGGAATGTATTGCGTCTTGAAGGCAAGTTGTAGTTACTTTGGCAGTCAATAAAAGTATTGAAATAGCACCGCGGAGCTATATTTGAGCTTGATCTACGTTCGATTTTAACTCCTTTTTGAAGCTTGGTGCGTGACACTCTTCGATGCCATTTTAATACTAGAGAGCGGGAGGCAAGTGCCCACATTTAATGCGGTAGCCGGAGCTCATGATTTCGAGTTTTATCGCGCTCCCAGTGTTGGTGTGATGTAACTGATACCTATCCGTATAATACACAACAGTTGTCAGCGGACGGCCGGAGCTCCAAAATGGTCAAGTACTATGGTCTCACACTGGATTGGTCGGTCTTCTCGGTATGTTAGGTACGGTCAATATCATCATTGGCCAGGCAAGCACATATGTATGTGTCGGGTTGCCAGTTATCGGAAGTTGCCATACTGAGAAACTGAAAGTCGTTTTTAGTTTTGTTTATTGTACATTACTTATTGCGCGCAAAGATGTATGTGGTTTTAGGCGTATGAGAGATTGCTGTGATATTCTGCAATTTAAAATACTAATGACTTTGCTCTTAAGTGTCTACTGAGACAAAGTTGTTGTATTTTTCTTCATAGTCACCGTTCTGTGTACTTTGTCTCGTAATTCCATCGCTGGTGGCGTTGTTCCGTTTATACATCTGCATAACCAAGACAGCTTAGCGCAACTATTCCTGTCTTATCGCTTTTGGCTGATCGCAGTACTCGGCGCAGTTCTTGGTGGTGTGCAGTGCATCGCATCCCTCGCTGCACACGTACAGCTTTCAGACCGAAGGGACTGTCACACGCCACTCTCGGGTGGACTGTCTGAACAGTTACCAGACCTCCGGTAGCATTCACGAGCACTTGAGGTATGTCAGGTGGCCTAAATTCGCAGCTCGAAAGCATCTACCAATGTAGATTCCGTTGCTCAAGTATTGTAAATCGCAGTAATGGCCATTAGTCTTTATAGGGCATCCAACGGCTGCGTGCAGTCACACCCCTGAGCAAAATCGACTGAGATATATACTTTATCGTTTGTGTGTCTGTACAAGCTATGTTCAATCATCATTCCGAAAGTGAATATCAGTCGCATGTGCTAAGGAAAAGTTTTGGTTTTAGCAGCATTAGAGTCTACCAGCTAGTAATATATCCCTCTGAGTGCCTTGTTTCTGGTGTTTACCATCGACAAGCCCCTTGAGGAACAAATACATAGCATCCTCCGTCCGGAAAGGTAAAGATACAGAAAAATGCCAGACTCCGTAGACGCGCAGTCTACCAACGTGAACGCTCTCTGTACACATTTGCAGCGAAAGGGATATAAGTATCTTCCAAGTATACGACCAGCTTTACGTCACACGAGTCCGCAACCAGGTGCAACGGGGAAATCAGCACGGCATGGAGGTAGACATGTTTCGCGTCACCAAGGAGGCCGCGCTCAAGGAGTACGTGCTCTACTGGAACCTGGCCCCTCAGGCAAATGTATGTTTGCACTGGAATCTAACCGTCTGATTGATTGTTTCAAAATTGTGTTATACGTTGGCCCGCGCTAGGCTATGACACTGCACTTTGATGAATGTATTGAGCATGTGGACATTTGCTTCTCATCCATGTAAGGTGTTCTTGGTGTGGGTATGTGTATGTGCGCTATTGGCGAGCGCATGTCACGGCGTCATAAAAAATCAAATGCCACACAACTTGCTTTGTCAGCGCTCGTCTGGTTAACAGATTGTGAGTGTTTTTGCATGAGTACATGCCCGTCTTATTTGGGGATCGTCAGATCTTTGAATCAATGCTCCTCCGCCACATGATGCGTATACTCACGCGTATCATATTATATGTCCCGGCTCCCACTTTTACAAGATGTACGAATTTTCACTTCAACTTAAGCACTTCAACTTGTAAGTCAGGTATACGATGTTTGGCATCCTGTATTGATATTCATTTCGGACATTTATCGTATTCTGATTACCACTTGAACCACTTCACCGTACACGTCGATATCCGGTGCCCAGTATCCTGCATTGATGTGCAATTCAGACATATATCGTTTTGGTTTTTATGTCCACTTGGCACATACAGCACGTCACTTCGCACCATGTTAGACAAAAATCGCGTCCTCGTGCACAACTCAAGATCTCCATACGATAGTATATATCCTGCATCTATGTGATCCTCTGACAACTATATTCTGATACCTGTTGTTCCCTTGTCATGTGCAGACGACTAGAATCTTCGCACTCACTTCAGACGATAATCACATCATCGTGCACCACCAAGCCTCCAAAACATGTGCGGTGTTTGATATTCTGCATTCGGAAACGGATCTGAACACCAAGACCATAGCTGGTAGTGTGCTAAGCGACAGCAAATCCTCTCTTACCATCTCGAGGAGTCCATCGGGTGAGTTTGGGGAAGTTTACGCATCCTAGTAGGCAGAGTGCTTTAGATTAGGTACTTCACTTTTTTTGTATGTCGATAGGTTTCGTTTTATTTTCATGCTGTAAGGTGTTATCCGGGTATGAGGTGGTAGTCTCTGCGTTGTCTACATACAAGCACTTTATTATAGCATCGCGGCAGACCTCTCCACTTGGTGTACTGTGTCGCTCATGGCGTATTTGACTTTCGGTGGCTATCGCAGTATGGATCTAGGTCTTTATGACAGCGATATGGTTCACCTGAATACCGCTTGCTACGTTCTACCGGCGTCGTGGTAGTCTAGTGCGCGCGCATATGCACATACGCGTATCTGTCCGATTGTTTAATATCTCACTTTACCAAAAAACACTTGATAGCTTACGATGTGCACTCTCTGCACCGATCTGATTGCCCACTGACCTCAACTGTTGTTTTCAGCCAACGATTTTCCCCTCTCCTTTTTTATTTGCATTAGCATCCTACCCCTTTTACATCAGACTACTTCACACTAAGGCATCTATGGCATTCCTCAACGCCTCACTCAACGTACTCTCAATTGGCCCTACCCCCAGCACTACACAGCCGAGGGCCCTCAAACGTGGGCTCTACACCACGCATTCGCAGTACGAGCAGCTCGCGCAGCTTAGTCATAAACACAGTCAAGTTTGTGTATCCCCTGATGAAGGGCCAGCCACCGCATGCAGCTATGGGACAGACACTCCCAGCTAAAGTGTACTCGGGTGGGTGGGCACTATTCCAGCCCAACATAGGCTTAGACGCTCAGCAAGGGCGACTGTGGCGCATATCTGTGTGTGTGGAAGAAGTGTGTGCAAGCATTGTTGAGGTATGGTTGTTTTAAATGATAGGTTTATTTTGTGTATCTGGTGCTTTGGCCTTGTCCAGTGTTACACGTATTTAAGAAAGTCAGATTCGGATGGAACCCAAACATGTAGACTACGCCAAGACATAGACGTAATGGCACAGATTGACCTGGGTAAAACAGCTCCAAACACATACATATGGCAACATTTATTGGGATCATCACTCTCATTCTATTTTATATTTCACTGCAACATATGCTTAGGCCGCCGAGTTAGTAGACTACCTTCTGCGACGGAGCAACTCTAAAGGCTTGCTCATCAATTGTGTTAGAGACTGTTTTGCTGCTGAAACAGTCGACCAGCAAATGGCCAATAACATCATATCGCCATCATCCCCAATACGCGGGCCAATTCCCACACCTGCCACTTCGAGCCATGAGAGAAAGAAGTCTCGCTCGCCATCTAGGCCCAGGCCGGCAGTACAGGTGAACGTGAATTCCTCAGCAACCACCACCATATCCCCGAACAAGCCTGTAACGATCGCGTCATCAACACGCCGTGAGCTTCTTGTAGAACTGCTTGTGTCTTCATTAGCCAAATGGCAAACGCAGGAAGCTGCATATCAACGACAAGACCAACAACAGTTGAACCAAGTGTTCTCGAGACTCAACCTGGTCACGTACTCTAAGCCGGCGCCAGGTACGTACGTTAAAAACATATGTGTGTATATAGGAGAGTAATAACAGTTAAACGAGTATTGTTCGAGACTCAATTTGACTACATCTAGCAAGCCAGCCCCAGGTGTGTACTGTGTTAGGCTAGCCTGTAGCCTTCACGAGAGGATGATATGCCGATGCGTATACATATGCTTGGCAATAGGCTGGTCTATATTCTATGTGTGTATATGAGTTGTTCAGTAATGATTGACAAGCATATTGGGTACCTAGCACTGTTAAGCATATTTGGTACCTAGCACTATTTAAGTACGTCTTGATGTGTATTCTGTTCCTTCATATGGGGAGAAAAAAGGCGGTTGATGTACTGTCATGTGTAATTGATAGTACTTGAGTATTTTTCCTTTTTAGAAGGGCTCTCGCAAAGAAATCTCCACATCACCCCTATCTTTCAGCCATCTCATACATCGACTGCAATGTTGAACGTCCGTTCTCGATTTACTATATATACCAGCACCTCAGCGCAGCCTTTATTTCCAATGCATAGGTGGATACTCTGCGCTTCCCTGGCAATCGGTGACCAATGTATCGCGCAACAGGCGGTCCACTATTCATGCCAGTAGTCCTGTTGTATCGCTCAGGTAGGTTACACTCCAGTGCTATAATTGGCGTCTCTTTCCCCTTGGAGAGTTCTGTGTTCGTGTTGTATATACATACTCCGAAAGTCTTCATGTAATCAAACATGTTACCGAGCATCAAGAAAGATGTTTGCGTATCACTGCATTTGACACAAATGTTTTCTGTTCACAACTGACCTAGACCACTTCGTATCTGTTTGTATGTGGTAAGAGACCACGCACCACAGATGCTTATCTCTTGTCTGGCGGACAGCCTATACCACTGATTGTAGCGAATTGTAAAGGCAGCTACAAAGTTGTAACAACACAAACATTAAGCAGTCACTTAATCATCTCGTTTCCTGTGTGCCAAAAAATATTCTAAACTAGCGGCACGAGTCCAACCCGGGTCGTCGCTGGCCGCAGCCCATCCCGCAGTCGACCGCGCACCACAAGCGAAGAACTGAACATGATGCGGAACGACTCAGTCGCAGATGCTCAGACATCAGAGACAGCCACCACCACGGAGTGTATGTATACAGAGGACAGTCACGGTACAAATACGGCTGAAATGCTCCTCACACGCCTGCGATGTGCTATAAAACCGGAGAGCAGTAAGGTGGGGGCTTCAGCACGTGCACGTGCTCGTGCGGATGAGCACACAACACAAGGTAACAACAATGCACTACCAGAGGGCATGTCACAGGAGAGACGTACGTGCGATGTGTGCTGCCAGCGGCTGGGATTGGCTCGGGATATATCTAGTGACAACACAGAGGAACAATCGAAAGAAGATGGTAATAAACACAACCAGTCATCTGCTAGTGGGCATGAGAGGCCCTGTATCTGCTCGAGCCAGGCACGTGCACAACGCCATATACCTGCGACGGCGCATGTTGGCGGGTGCGGTCTGGAGTGCGATAAATCGTTGACCTTGGAGCACAGTATAGCACAACAGGTGCGTGCTGAGCGACGCGTGATTCCGGTCATGCTACAAATGGATATGCTGGACTATATCTTCCGACCGCTCGTTTGCAAAATCACAGTACGTCCAGAGTACTCTGCCGCCTCACCTGTGAGGCTTGTGTACTGTGCAACTTGTCTCGTAGCTGTACTGTCTGACCTGTGTGAGTGGTTTGAAGGCTATTAGTTTGGTTACTGTATTCTACAACCAGTGTATATTTCGTACTGCTCGACATTTGTAAGTAAGTTGGTAAGGGTTGTACCTGTGTAGACTTCGCATGTCATTTGCCTGGCAAACCTCGACACTATGGTTGCGATTGCAAACGGGTGCATTCCAACCCCGCTGTTCATAGTTTTGCACATGAGCATTTGCGTGTATACTATCACTGACTAACTCGCAATCAACACCATATTGACAGTCAACTCTAAGTGTCTCATTTTTAGGTTGCTGGGTATTACATTCGATTAGAGGCATGATAGGAGGCACCTTCTACACTACTTTATTATACATGTATATTTGCATCACAATACGAATACGAATACCAGCTATGTACTGTTACATGGGCGCTCACTCAATATATGATCTTATTTAATTTTATTTGCACATTTTGAAGGCACATGATATTTCATTTTCAAGCTCTGGTGGCAATATGCGGACTTAGTAAGTACATTACTGCTGGCACACGCACTGGCTTTAATTGAGTACACCTTCCACACCCCTTGCAGCACATTCAGGAATATACCCTAACATGTGATTCAACTACCTCCATCCGATGTGATGGAGTGTATGTGCCTACATTTTCCTTCATGTTTATTATTGCTGTTATCATGCGCAGACGAAGAATAGGAGACACAGCGGCAAACGCATGATTCACATGCTCTTCCAGTTCAGGCGAGCGCTCGTCGGCCATGGTATAGCACCACTCCCGGAACTCGATGCAGAGATTTGTAGTCTGCTTATACGCCTGTGTCAGGTATGCACGGAGGTTTTCTACTAGTGCTCTAGTATGTGTTTTGCGCGCCAAACTATGTCTAATTTTGGTATGAAGGCTTTGTTGATCATGAATGCTTTGTTGAGTGCTCTCGGCCGTTAGGTTCAACAACTTATGAATACGAACTGATTTCTGATGAATATGTGACAGAGTCGCGTATCATAAGGAATGGAATCAAACAATCCTATAGAGACAAAATGAGGCACAAGTACAATCCGGTTTAAAATTCTTTGGTACTTACATGCAAATATTCGCCTGCTACTTACATTCTGCAGGTGCAACGACTGACAACTGTATTACGGTCTAAAATAATTAGGTATGTGGGAAATTCTGCCAGATTTGGATGTTACATTTGATCTTTGCCAGATTCGTTGAGAACGCTTTATCTAGAATGTACACTACAAAGTGCAATTACAATCCTAGAGCGATAAAATGAATCCTATACTGATGAAACCCTGCTCTGTCAATCGCTCGTCCCCGCTGACATTACCATCTCCGCCAACCCATCGCCCTCCGCATCACATTGCAGACCGTCACGCTTGGTACTTTGGACGATTTTAACCACACCAATCAGCAAGCATTGGGTCCCTAGCAATGCCCAAAAGTTGTGTCATGGCTGTACGACACTGAATGAGTCTGATTTAGACCTGCAAAGTAGTGCTTCGCCAGCTCGTGTCAATGAGCTGTACTCCAATCAAAATGTCGAGTATTGTACGTGCATACTGCACAGACACCTTCGCCAGCCATGCAATGAACCCTACAGTTTTGCGACGGCGGAGGTGATGCTGTACCTGAAGGATGTAGGTGTCTTGATCTTTTTCTGCGCTGTTTTGCCGTATGCTTGATTTGGGCCACTAACTGAAATTGCAATGTATGCATACGCCCTCTACATCTTCATATTAGTCAGCTTTTGAAATACACCTGCGATTTAAACTTTGTTATAAATACATTCATAACTCCATGCACAAATCGAGGTCTTCTGTTCTGTTTATGGCCCATGTTTTGCCGATCATAACATATAAGGATATTTTATCTCAGTAGTTGTCAGAACCATCCCCTAGTCTATTGCATCTTGGCTCTATAGCTTGAATTTATATAAAGCCATAGAAAGGAATACGGGAATGCCTATTCGTAATTCTCAGATTATTATCAATGAACCGAATATATTCCGTTTAAACTCTTTTGACGCAGTATCATTTCCTATTCAGCCCACTTTTGCTTGTACTTCTCTTTCAGTCTCCGCAAGTCCTGCAACAACTCGTCATGAACCAGACTGGTCTTCTGGACAACTCCACTTTAATATTATGGGTAAGAAAATCAATTGTAGCGATGTACAACTGGTGGCTGATATGTGTGCTATGTTGCCTACTAGTGCGCTGTACATGTGGAAGGTGTTTTTTTTTTAAGATTTGCCTGTGCAAATTCCTCTGGAATGAAAATCGATGTCCACTACCCTGATCTGGCAATCGTATGGTATTCACACATCGATACAGACGGCTAGCTGCGGTTCGAATCCGCTGATGCTTTACAATATCGTGGAGTATTATGAGCGGGTCCGCAATAGAATACGAGCGGACAATGAGAAGCTCCGTGAGGATTCAGATGGGTCTACAGTGCATTTAGACAACGATCCTGCTGGATGTTTACGTGAATTTGAGCAGTATAGAGCACTCGCAAGAGAACGGTGTGCATGTTTAGGAGACCAATAAAATCATGCGTTACAAAGCCGACGCTAGTGAAGCTGCAAAACTATACACCTGTTCGAAAACAGGCCGACAACAATGTATCTTTGAATTCTCTATCCATATTCAGAGACTGATACTTGTTAGTCACAGCTGTCAGGGGAAGACCTCGAAAACAACCACCTACTAGTTAGTTTAATCAACCATTTCTGAGACTTTCCATCTGATTTTGTGAGCAGAGGTTTTACAATAGGATACTGCATCCCAGCCTCCCGCGAGATCAATATCATATATTGGTTCTGTATATGATGTAAGTGATGTCAATGAGCAAAAAAAACTCAGCATTAACACATTGCGGAAATATCCTCAGAATCGAAAAGTTCACCGAGGTAATTCATCAATAATGACACTCTTTAAGACACCAAAATAGGCTGACCCCCTTGAGCCAACTAACAATGTCAGCTATAAAAGCCGCTGACACCTTAATCGCCTCACTGATAAGCGCTACAAACATAGGACACAATACGCTGAGAATTTTCAAATGAACGATGATCGGTTTCGGGGCCTCCTCCCATTGCCACTGTTAAAACCGCGTCGTGTTTCAAACCGCTTTTTACATCCTCGATTGGGAAAGATATCAGTACAAAATCGTTCTAAGGATGGCTAGTTGAAAAATGTGTTAAATTCCTCTACGAAGGCAGAAATGCCTGATACGAAGCTATTGTGCTCAAAATCAATTGATAGTTGGCTTATTGGTACGGTGATCTACCCCTGGTACCGGTTCTTGAAATTAAAATTTATTCTTTGAGCTTAAAGCAAATATCAGCGATAGGTACACTCTCAAAGATCCCGATTAGTTTGTCACATGAAAACCGCAGCTCATACGTTGCCGAGTCCACCCCAATATATTTTTAGATAAAATACGACTGGAACCAGCGCGTATGGCTCAAGCTCAAGTCAAGATACTTTCTCAAATTCAAGCGGAGCAGCGAGTATAGTTCATCCTATTCTGATAGAGATTTCAATCATTGTCTGTTTTGGTCAGAGAATCGCGCCGAAAACGCACCGGACAGCTGTCAGGAGATGATCGACTTGTATTGTTTCAATATTGATTTTCGATTTTAAATCGGTTTCGAGACACTGGGTTAATTATACACTTACTATGGCTTGGAGATGTCTGTACAAATCATCCGTCTAAAATTCAACCCACACTATGCGTTGTGGTTTACTCTGTGAGATGCATTCAGCTCTAGATACCAAAATGAACTGGAACTGAAGCCTCTGTTGCTAAGCAGAAGCTCAAAGAAACGGCAAACCCTTATATAGCGACATCACAGAAGTTAAGGATGACATTATCTATTTGTAATGTAAATTCAAGGGTTTGTAGCCTGTTTAGCATTTTCCCTGACTTATGCGTCCAGCGAAATACATCGTTACTTATTCGTACAGGAATCGTGAAAGGTTATCCCAAGCATTTTTTTCTTCAGTATTAGATGAATTCGCTTACATCCGACATCTGAATCTGATGTATGCCTACACTACTTCTTGTACTTTTAGAACAAAGACCTGCATATGAGGATAGTAATTTGAATGCATTATACACGAGCTTGTATATATACAGCTATGATCGTAACCTCGATATACCGCCCATAGAGATCCAGCTGAATTGCTAATCTGATCAAAATATGGCAAATTTAAGGAGAGATGACGCATAAGTGCTCAAATGATGGTCGAAGCACTCACAGTATACATCCGGAATTGTAGCAACGCAATCAAAGCCTAAATCCGATTCAAAATCGGTTTAAAATACTTAGACAAATAGGTCACAAATAATGTGAATATTTCACTTGAGTCCTATCTTCTGAACCAATATAAGATTTAGAAGATATGCACTTGATATAAGACACGTGCTCACAAATAGTAAACACTGAATGTCGCGAGGCTGGTACGATTCTGACTCATATGGAAATCCACAGAACTTAAGAGGATTAATATTAGTCCATACTTTGGGCCGATTATGAGTCGTGGCGGGTTTCTATGAACTGATAAACAGTTACATTCTTCTTTCCAGCAAATAAGAATAATACAAAGTCTATAAGTTTTAATTATATTGTCAAATCTTCCTCATGCTGGTCCTTAGACTACCCAATGGTCACATACACGAAGCCAGACACAGCCTACATTCTTAAGCATTATTTTGTTTAAAGAGGTAAAACAATTGGCAAATAAGGCCAAAGCAATAAACAAAGGGTCAATGTTGGTCAGCCTAAATACCAACGAATGGTGCAAATCCCTATTTTATTTTTAGATAAAGTAAATGGATAGGCCACTTTGTAAAGCCATCTATAGGGATAGTCTCGGGCAGATGAAAGACAACCCTAATAAAGAATAGATACTGACCGAAATGAGAATCTGTTATCTGCAACCTTAGTTTACATTGAGAAGTTGGGTTATATCTGCTTCTTAAACATACTTGCCACTGTAGCATATATAACAGGTACCCGCTTGATTTGATCCGGAACTATTATGTAACTTACAGCTGTCGTGAGCTGCGAATGCAATAGTAAAATCTAGACACAGAAAAGTAAATGTAGAGGCAATGTCAAAATATATAGTCTAGTGGAAATCGTAAGTTGAAGACAAGTACTTAACTATAGATTGTGAATTTTTCTTACGGTTCGTAAACCTGGCTGAAAACTTTTTGACTTATGTTTGAAATTTATAATAGATCAAACAAAGATTAAAATTCACTATCGGGCTTCTCACAACAAGAATATGGTTTACAAGACAACAAATACTGTAGCGTTCTGAAGTGTTTCTTTCATTTTGAATTCAACTCCGTATGATGCCGTTAATAGGTGAAGTGTCCAAGGAAAGACAACAATATTGTGCAGCAGGCACGATGAATAAATCATGGGGTTTCATACGAGACCAATACTCCTACAGTTCTCGAGTTTAGGTAAGGCCTGATTTGTAAATGGACAGTGAAGTGCTCGATTTCCGTACTTCTGGAACTTGGGACTCTCACAACGCTACGAATCATGTATCAAGTGAAAAATTGGATTCAATCTACTAGCCGTGGCAATTGCTTCGACAGGTGTGGGTGTCGTGAAAAATTGGATTCAATCTACTAGCCGTGGCAATTGCTTCGACAGGTGTGGGTGTCGATGTAGCATACCGTTAAATAGCAAATCTTGCCCCACTTTGAATATGAAACAGGGTTATCCTGTCTTTACAGCGCTGAGAGACTACAGTAGTAGGCGTATTTCTATATACATTAATAACGTTTTACGTCGTCAGCCCGAGAATAATTTGGGACTAGTTCTCAAATTAATACAAGTATAGATGGGTCAGCCTGAGAGAACGTAAGAGTAATTTGATACTTCTTCTCATGTTATTCTATTTATAGAATACGGGCCACCGGCTAGCCGAGAGCCGAGGTCCGAGACTGAGTGTGGTAACAGAGAATATGATATATATATTTCTAGAAAATATATCCGAGTGCTAAAGTGTTCTGCGTAAGGTTTCTCATACTGATCATATGAGTTTTTACCCTGGCCAACCCAAGTGGTTGAACACTAGTACAAACACCATCAGTATATAACTGAGGGTGAGATCATAAATAAATCCATTCGAATGCACCATACTTTAGATACACTAGCACTTTACTATTTGTCACCCCACCGCACGCTAACAAGCGCAGCTGTGTAAAATTAAAAACAGTCTGCATTTTAGGATAGCGATTTCTCGAAGCTCGGCCAGAGTACAATACGCCGGGCTCGCGTGGGTAAGTATTTCCTAATTTACATGTAGTACCTGCAGATAAAATAATATGTATACACACAAAATTAGTTCTGCAGTCAGTCCTTTTATGCGATGCACAAATATAAACACAACAGTTAGCAAATTTACTATTTAGAGAAAATGCGAAATACCCTTATTTATTTGCAAGAATTGTCATAAAATTTTGCCAAACCCCAAAATGCCTTATTTTTTTTTTGCCAAACGTAAAATGCCTTATTTTTTTTTTGCCAAACCCCAAAGTGCCTTATTATTTGCCAAAATTTACGGGACTCGTGCGCAACGGACACAGACTCAATTTTTTGCAATTCTGTGTCCGCTTGAACCGGACACAGGGCGACGGTATTTGCAATTTTCAGTGATTTTTGCAATTTTGTGTCCGCTTGAACCGGACACAGCCGACGAGTTTTGCAGTTTATCTGAGCAAACAAGTACTACCATTCCAGTCTACTATCAACGTTCGAACACGCTTGCCGTGGAAAGCACCCAGGCAATTCGATACAGTACAGACTCGAACGGTACCACTATTCAAAAGGTTCTGAGATACCGTTCGAGTCTACGTGGTAGAGGCGTTTTGGGACCTAATTTGTACCAGCGGTACAGACTCAAACGGTATTACCGTTCGAGTCTGGCGCCGTAGATGCGTTTTCGGACCTAATCTACTGCAGACTCGAACGGTAGCACCGTTCAAAATTAAAATTATTTGCGACGAACCACGCGCGCAACTTTATTGATTCGAATTAGTTCTTGAAATATAACATAGGGATAATATTATTTATTTCAAAAAATGACAAGTATGTATATTACAATGTATGAACATATGATATAGCTCTCATAGTCGCTGTAGTGGTTCAGGAAAGATAAGCGTTTGCCGGGATTTTCGGGTTAGGTGAGAAGAAGTTTGCATTATATAACATAGTGCATAATCGCACCATTCAGATCTCTATGTACCAACTTGTTACATCCTACCATGCCGTTATTGATGTCGTATACGTCTCGTTGCTGAGAATACTCAACCTAGTCGTTGAGTTCGGCGACGTACATGGCATCTTCACCTTGCCCATAAACGCTCCAAGAGAAATTCGCCCTACGCTTCAAGTGTAGAGTCAATGGTAACCCGAACGCTTGCCGTGAAAAGCACCCTGGCAATTAACACTACTTCTAATCCGTTAACGTAAAAAAAGCGAAATCAAACACCAGTCCGGAAATATTATAATTGTTGTAACGACGCTACAATGCAAACAATAAGTAAGAACACACGCACCCGTAGCAGTACACCATTTGCGTCATGCGATGGTGATGTATTTGACGTACACACCATTGGTGACGGTACAGTTTCCGGTACTTTCTACAAGGCTGGTGATGTGACAAAGCTTGTTGTGTAGAAATACGGCCTCCGGTCAGTCTAAAATATCAAGATCAATTGAGATAATACATTGGTTTTTATTTGTATTTTAAATAATTTAGTACAAGCTCTTTTTCCAATATTTCCAAAGTGTTCTAAATTCACTTTGATGGCTCCAATAGCCTGAGTATTTGGTATGACTCATCTACTTGGACCTATTTGAGATATTAGTAGATGTAGGATATTATAAACTAAATTTTATAATCTCCGAACTACTACTTATAGATTTTGGTCCTCCCGCCAATCTCCAAAATCCAATAAGTCTTTTTCTTTTTTTAACTTTTCTTCAGATGGAACTTTATTTATATCAGCTAATGTATTAACGTGACTTACGTTATTATGTCTATTTACAAATTAGGCAAGTGGTCATGAACACTTAGTACTTCTAGTGAAAATTATTCAATAAAGAACAGCTAGAGGTACGCCCTGTGTGATCGAGGATATTTAGGCTCTTAACAAGAGGCAGTCCCGATCATTCTTACACAAGCTACCACTGCTAAATCCTAACTGACTAAATTGTATTTTAGTTTAATATAGTTTGAAACCTAGTAATTTCCATCGAAGTTTACATATTTTTCAGTTATTCAGTAGTTACAGTAGTGTACTGCTTCTAGACTGTCTGACATCGATTTACTATCCAGCAAATACCATGGCTAAGGGTACTTCTAAAGGCAAGGGAGCCGCTAGCTCTAAGCCTGCTAAGCCTGCCGAGGTTCCTGAGGTCCCTGTGAAAACACCTAGCCTGTCTGGAGTTGAGCCTGCCGAGGAAACTGTTGGGGAAGCCAATTCTGAGGTTGGTACAGAGGATTATTCTGAGGATGACTCGTCGGATCCTAAAGCCTTGGAAGAAGAGGTATCTACTACCGCGGAAAGGCTCGCCAGCGTCCACGTATCACCTAGGAGTGAAGCTCAGGACCCCAGCTTGCCCCCTGACCACGTGCCGTCAAATATTGGGGATAAACGTCGAAAGGCTGGAAAATTCGTGGATACGAATGTCGGGGGCATTATAACTCCACATCTAAAGGACACTCCAGCACAAATCCGGAGTGAAAAGGAAGCATTGGACCTGTCCAAAAAATTTGGTTTCGCCATCAATGGAGAAGCCATTCCATCCAGCTCAAATCTTGCGGCCGAAGTTGAGGACACCATGACTCGACAACGAGTTGTTGGATCCTCTCAATCTCGACGCCAATTGAACCGCACTGAAGCGCTCTTGAAGGAGCTAGCGGCAGCAGCAGTTGTGGACCCCTCTATCGTGTCCCACTTGGCTGATATTCTTCCTATACCGAAGAAGAAGAAAATTCCGGGCCGAGTTTCGAACCCGAGACCTACTGGTGTACCAGCCAGTATGTTTACCACTAAGCCAGTTACCACTGGTGAGAGAGATAATATTTCAAAATTTAATCTCTATAGCTCTGATGCTACCATTGACCATCCTCGTGACAAACCTAACCCTGTCAGAGGATATGATCGTATGGAACTCGATGAGGCTTATTATCCTCGTAATATCGACCCTCATTTGCCAACTAACCCTGGTAATCACGATTTTGGCAATCGCTACACCAGTACCTTGTTAGAGAGTTCCCGCTCTAATCCTGAGGATGAATAAGTGAGAACCAGACATACTCGTCTCAGGCTATTACGCTCTGGTATGCAAGTCCTTGAGGACCGTCTATTGAATGACTCTGACCTTGACGATAAGAAAGCGGATAACATTCGCTATCTAATCGATAACAAGAGAAAGGAAATAGACACCATCTTGGCACTAGCAGCCCGTAGCACTGAGCATGAGCCTCGTGAACACTTAGAACCAAGCTTTATAAAGCAGCTAGGTAAAGCGCAGGCTGAGGTCAATTTCTCTACTAATGATAGTACAGTGGAGACACTGAAGGCCTTCGACCAACTTAAGGAGTCTGCCAGCCTTAAGGATAAGCAGATGATGAATGCCTTTATTCATTTCTGTGAGCCAGGTGAATGGCAAACTATCTTGAAGGCTCATGAGCCCAACTGGAAAGCCCTACCCTGGCACCAGTTGCGTGATAATATACTTAACACCTTTTTTGAAGATGCACGTGACCGTGAATTTCTAGAGTCTCGCAAGTTCTTTGCGAACGATACCACTATTCGAGGTGCTCTAGCTCATATGACACATATGAATACTCGGATGGGTGGTCGTACCTATACTGGCGAATATTTATTAATTTGTCAGATGATGGAGACTCTGGGAGCTAACCTCTTTAAGAAAGTCAATGATGACAACTTCGCCTATGGTGATTTGTGATCTATGCCTTGGTCTGTCTTTGAGAAGATAGTTCACAAACATACCAATCCCTCTACTAGAGTACTTAGTACCACGAGCTACACCCAGCCCACTAAGCGTAACGCAGTAGAGACTAATACTGCGCGTAGTACTAAGAAACCTCGCACTACTACTGGAGGGGGTACTGGCTCTACTTCTACCGAACCGAAAGGTGATAAGAAGGTGAGAGCGCCTTGCAAGAAGTGTGGTTACAACCTCACAAAACGTAATGGCAAGTGGAATGGTAGACACGACCCTGTTAAGTGTGCACCAGGCAAGCCAGATTTTGGACACTATATGAAAGAGTGTGCTACTTGCAAGGGTACTAACGGTTGGCACAAAGAGGATTGCAAGGACTTACCAGACGTCCAAGTTAAGCACTGACAGTACCATATGTGCGCACTAGAGCAAGATTATGAGAAAATGTTCAATAAAATCTATACCAAAGGAGATGAACGTATCTTTCAAACAGTTTTCGTAAATGGAGAAAAAGTTATGGCACTATTTGATCCAGGGGCTGAAGTCTCTGCTATCTCATGCCGAGTAGCCTACGCTACAGATATGGCTGTCCATAACGAAACAACTGATTTAATCTTGGGAAATGGCAAAGCTACTACTTGCGAACAAGCCATTGACTATGCACACATAATGCTGTCAGATAGAAGAGAAGTGAAGACTCACCTAATCGTTACTGACATGTCTCAGAAATACGATTTAATTATAGGTATGACTGATCTTCTCAGTTTAGGTATAACACTCACTGGTCTGCCTAATGGGCTAGACCCGAATAAAGATCAGTCAGATGATAATATGTTAAAGATACCTAAACCTCCGGAAGGTGAAGCAAAGGATATGATTCCGCACTTCACCGATATAATTATGGACTTAATTATACAAAACAGGAAGATTGCAATAACTGACTGGTGTATGTTTAAGTTCTCTAATTGGTACGTTAGACTTGACTTAACAAACGTCGACTTCTCTAAGTTAAAGTGTCCTTCACATAACTACGTGAGTTGGAGACACAAAGACGTTGTCAAAACCCAAATCGAAGATTGGTTAAAACAGGGTCTAATTGAAATCAATTATGATGCAACCCCAGTTAACTTAGCTCTCTTAGCGGTCGATCAATATAAATCTGATGGAACGTTTAGTAAAACAAGAGTAGTACTAGACCTGTCGCCAATCAACAAACTAATTCCGCAACATAGTTTTCCCTTACCTAAGATAAGCGAGATACTACGCAAAATGGAGGGTGCGACTATCTTCTCCAAGATAGACTTAAAAGCCGCATTCCATCAACTACAAATATATGAGCCTCATAGGAAATACTTTTCCTTTACTTGGCAAGGTAAGAAGTACCAGTTTAAAGGTGCACCTGAAGGCTTACACATGTTACCTTCTTTCTTCCAACAAGTTATGATGGAACTATTTGCGGACCTGTCGTATAACGTATCAGTCTATTTAGATGATATAGTTATCTTTACAAAGACAGCACATGAACATGCTAAACTCGTTAAAGAAGTCTTAAAGCGACTTAATCATGCTAAACTTAAGATTAACGAAGACAAGTGTTCTTTTGCTAAAGATACTATACACTTACTTGGCTACAAAGTATCTGCAGCAGGGGTAGAAATTGATCCTGGCAAGAAACAGTTTCTGTTGGATTTATCAACACCAATTACTGGAAGAGATGTGAACTCTGTGTGTGGGTTTGTTAACTTCTTCTCGGATTCGGTACCGCATCTTTCTCATTACTTAAAGCCTTTCAGTCACCTACGGCTGCACAAAGGACCTTTGGGAAAGCTTTGGACTAAAGAATGTGATGATGCATTTAAACTAGTCAAAAGTAAAGTAATGGACGCACCCATCATGCAGTACCCTGTGGATGGTGTCCCATTCCAAGTAGCAACCGACGCTTCAGATCGAGCGGTAGGTGGAGTGCTTTACCAAACGATAAATGGTAAACCGCGCTACATACAATTCTTTAGCAAGAGTTATAGTAGAGTCAACGGAATTACCCTACCGTTAAACAAGAGCTCCTTGCTATAGTTACTGCGCTAAGACAGTTTAAAGACTACCTTTATGGAAGTTACTTTACTGTCGCCTGTGATCAAAAGTCTTTAACATACTTAAAAGATATGAACCCTGATTCACAGTTGGTGAGCCGCTGGCATGACATTATTGCCAAGTTCGCCTTTAATATAACACACATTCCAGGAATACATAACCATCTTCCTGACATGCTCTCTCGACTTGTGCCCGACTACCAGAAAACAGTCAAGGAGTTATTAGCAACCGATTGGATGCTAAATAAGAAATGGTTTAACCTCGGTCAATCACGATGGGGTCCATTTACTGTTGATATGTTCGCCGCAGAACATAACAAACAGGTTTCTGAATATAGGTCGTTGACTCATCCTAAAGGTGATGCATTTCAGCTTGACTTATCAAAGCATAATGCGTGGGCTAACCCACCTTATCAACTTATCGCACAGTTGTTAAATTATGTTAATATTACTAAATCTACCATTACGCTGTGTTGTCCCTTACGTAACTCCGACCCATGGATACGTGATTTAATTAATATGATTCAAGACGAACATATTTATGTCGACCGTGAAACCGACACGTTCTTGTATCAGGGATCCTATTCTATTAAGAAGACGCCTTGGAAACACACCATTGTTTGTCGCATCGGTCCTGCAGGTACCACTAAGTGGAAACCCTCAACCGAATTCTTAGCTAAACTAGAGGAGTCTAAAGAGTTTGAACAAAAGCTCAAGACTCGTACAACACATGCACCCAACAAGATTGCAGTCGAGGTAATGCCGATTGAAACGGCATTAGATCATAAAAAACATGGAACTAGCTAAGGCCATGGATCAAAGACTCAAAACTCTAAGAGAACCTGAAGCTCGCACTCAACTACTTAAAGCGCTGCTTAAAGAACAGCCAGGAGTTGCGAAACAACTGAAGAAGATACTTCAACAATCCAATGTTGTCAATTATGTATCTCAGGACTCTACCCCTCCTGATACTGAGGTTGCCCTTTCCAACAGGACTATGGTTCATCCAGCCAGCGTTACGCAGAATCTGACTGACTTAGAGGAGCTCGAAAGTAAAGCTAAAATTATACATAATTTAACGCATCGAGCATATGAGCATACTTATAAAATGGCTATTCGTGCAGGGCTTGATCACCCGGCGCTGAAAGAAACCATACGTGAAGTATACCGACGCTGTACTGATTGTGAAAAGAACCAGATCAAGCGATACGGTTGGGCACCCCTAAAAAAATGTGACAGAAGACCAACCGATGCGCCGAGTCATAGTCGATTTGGTTAAACTCCCGCGATCCAAGCATACTGGCGATGTATATATCTGTCATTTCTTATGTGTGGCTTCGGGCTATAACTTGCTTTATGCAATACCGAACAAACGTCCACAAACAGTGGCAGAACTATGCTATCACGTCTTTAATGACTTCGGTTTCCCCGAGTACTATGTTCTGATAACGGTAGTGAGTTTTGTACCGACGTAATGGAGGCACTTATACTCGTATCAGGCATGACCCATAGGCGTGGTGTTCCTTACAAACCTCAAACGCAGGGTGCAAATGAGACACGTCATAGAGAACTTAAGAAACTCTTGCGTACCGCACTAGACGACGTTGAGGATATGTGGCCTTATCATTTGAAACGGGTTCAGACTCAAATGAATAACTGCATGAATCCTCAAACTGGAACACTCCCGTTTCACTATTTTTTTTGGCCGCTATAGTGAATTACAAGCAACGTTTGATAAAACTGCGCCCGAGAAACACGCTACCCCGTGGCTACAAAAGATCGAGCATATGCAGAACGTTGTTTACCCCTGTTTACTCGAGCACAAGAATCGCGTCCTACTTAAAGCGTATGACCGATGGAATAACACTAAGAACATTGTTCAGTTCAAAGTCGGCGATTACGTTAACATTATAAATCGAAACGCCAACGTTACCGAACTCTCTTCTAAGACGATAGGACCTTTTGTTATTTCCTACCATGATGAGAAGAGTGATACTTACGAAGTGAATAACATTGATGGTACTAGCACAACCAATCTAGGCACTCACCGTATCCCTACCTCCGAACTCTCATTCGCTCGCTCATTTGAGTCTGATGTACCAGTTATGGAGTCACAAGTCAAAGATATAATTGACAAAACATCCGAAGACGGTTACACTTACTACAAGACCCGTTTCATGGATGGGACAGTAGCTTGGCTAACCTCCGATGCATTTCGTGAATCTCGCGACTTTCTTCGTATCTTCAATAAGAAATGGAATAAGCGTTTACATAAGAACACACGAGATAAACGAAAAGGGTTTCCTCAGGTGACTACAAACCCTGACGGATCTGAAATTCCCTATTTGCCACCTACTTCCTACGTGACTAAACTTTCTGATCTGCTTACCAACAGTGCAGAAAATTGTTCAAACTTACTTACTAATGAAGAACAGCCTTTGGCTATTACCTTACCAAATAATAAACGTAAGGCGCCTACATCGGAAATGGTTACTGGACCAAATACTAAACGACATAGAGTACAACATGAGTCTTGAACTCGTACATATAGGCACATACTTACTCGATAAGTCATGACCGAAACCGTTTTTACTTTGGTTTTCGCTTTACCAACTAGATCGTATCTTAACGTACGTTCGTAGTTCTAAAAGCTACTGGGGCCTATGTAGAAATACGGCCTCCGGTCAGTCTAAAATATCAAGATCAATTGAGATAATACATTGGTTTTTATTTGTATTTTAAATAATTTAGTACAAGCTCTTTTTCCAATATTTCCAAAGTGTTCTAAATTTACTTTGATGGCTCCAATAGCCTGAGTATTTGGTATGACTCATCTACTTGGTCCTATTTGAGACATTAGTAGATGTAGGATATTATAAACTAAATTTTATAATCTCCGAACTACTACTTATAGATTTTGGTCCTCCCGCCAATCTCCAAAATCCAATAAGTCTTTTTCTTTTTTTAACTTTTCTTCAGATGGAACGTTATTTATATCAGCTAATGTATTAACGTGACTTACGTTATTATGTCTATTTACAAATTAGGCAAGTGATCATGAACACTTAGTACTTCTAGTAAAAATTATTCAATAAAGAACAGCTAGAGGTACGCCCTGTGTGATCGAGGATATTTAGGCTCTTAACAAGAGGCAGTCCCGATCATTCTTACACAAGCTACCACTGCTAAATCCTAACTGACTAAATTGTATTTTAGTTTAATATAGTTTGAAACCTAGTAATTTCCATCGAAGTTTACATTTGAAACCTAGTAATTTCCATCGAAGTTTACATCTTTAAACTTATATCTGCATCTTGCGTCGTTTTTCTCCAGGAATAATCTGGAAGTCGAGGAGTGAGAACATCTCTAGTCAATTTCAATTGACGGCGAAAAGCACACCCCACATCAATCCCAATTTCAGTACGGTGATTGTTATTGATACGGGTTTTGCTCTAGTGTGAGTCTGTAGAGCAATAAATATCTTGACGATCTCGACGACCCCGAGTACGATCTACCGACTTGCGACACGCGTCGCCATCCATCCGTATAAATAGTGAGCTTATCACGCCGACGCTTGCAGACGCACCTTGGAACATACGTTACCTTCCCCTGAAGATGGCGCCCACACATACCGAACCGAAACACTCAAAATATCTGCGGTTTTCACTCTCTCACGGAGTACCAGGAATCAACCTCGCCAGACATATGGAATCACTGGTTGCAGCATTGTCACTGGGTATCGCCTCTTTCCGCGTTTATGGCTTCCATGGCTTCAGCTGGCGGCACCCCCGCAACCAACTGGTGATGTTCAGAACATTTATCCTATCCACGGCTACATATGTAACATTATTGCCTGAGCTCCGCCTATATAGAAGGATGCGTTGGACCCCCTGTTCGAGCGCTTTAACTCAGCACTCATCCAAGCAGCTGCCATCATTACGGGCACTAAATACACTCGGTTTCTCAAACATCGAACAAACTTACTTCACTTTTGCGGCCTGCTCCCCGCGCGACCATTCGCGGACTACCTTGGAGGTTGCCTGGGAATACAACTCGACTCGATGGCCAGCACAAATCCACTTACCCCTCTGACGCAACCCGCCTGGGCCCACGACAAATCATCATTGCGCTTCCCGTGCAGTATCTATGCTCACCTGAAAACTGTACACGAAACCACGGGCGGGCCGACCATGTAGCCCTCCGCCAACCATGTAGCCCTAAACTGCCGCCCATTGGCCCTGACCTCCTTTAGCAATTACAGGAGTGCCACGACTTCCACGGTATCTGGACCCTCCACGAACACCTTGGATCTTTTCTCCAGCATGTTGAAGAACCACCGTACCCTCACCGGTTCCTGACACATCAACAGATGTTCCCCATACCTCGTTTAAGGACGCTATTAAAGTACTACTTCCAAATTTCGGTTCAAACCAAATCATCGCGCTTGTTGGTTCCGCCTATGATACTTCCGATCCAGGCCAGCCAACACATACCGAATTCATCCGTGGTCTGGTGCGGCATTGGGTTACCCCCATTCTCGTTCCTCGACCGGATTATGACGGATAACCTGGTCCTACTCGGTATTCCGTACTCTACACTAACCCATTCCGCGGCACTACACGGCGCAGACCCGATCCGTACTTAGTAGGTAATCAAGCGAATATATGAACATTCGATAGTAACAGTGTTTTGTCAACACCGGCCCGAATTGACCCCACGCATATCTTCCATTGTCGACTCACTTGGCCCAAGCTTCAAACGGGAATTTACTGACCAATTCTTTCCATCAATCGTTCACCTGAAACACTACAGCGACTATGAGAGCTATACCATATGTTCATACATTGTAACATACATACTTGTCATTTTGAAATAAATAATATTATCTAATAGCTGCGGTTCTATGTGAGTCACAACCTATGCGGAAAGGCATCATGTGATCAGCGTGAAATTTAATTGCAGAGAAGTTGAAATAGAAAAGCATCGAAGTGTTAAAGTGTTCCGCATAAGGTTTCTCATACTGACCATATGAGGTTTTACCCTGGCCAGCCCAAGCGGCTGAACATCCCTCCTGGAGTAATAACTAGCCACATTGGTTATTCATGAAATGTAATGACGTGTACACAAAATTAAGAATGATATCAAAACTGAGCAATAATAAAAAATGGTCGTCAGAACGGCTGAACACTAGCACAAACACCTTAGGTATAAAACCAAAGGTGAGGACAGAAATAAATACATACATTTGCACTTTATTTAAAGTCTACTACATTCCACTCTAAGACCGTAGTTTAGTTTATATGCCCGGGACACTCCCTAGGAATATGATATGAGTGGACTCGAACCCATATCCTTGGTTACCTTCTTGAGACACCTATAGATACTATGACCAAGTAATCCTACTATATATAATAGAGTTATCACTGACATGAGGAAGATTCTATGGGAGACCCCGACCAATAACCTGATGTCTCCTATTTTAGACAGTCATTCTATAAATATATAGGGGAGGTCTACAGATAACAAATTTGTATATTGGTACAAAAGATTTACTCATTAGGTGATTAAGTTAACTACCTTAAGGCCTATCATTCATAGCACACATTTACGTAGACAGTAACATATAATTCTTTACTCAACCTCGTGATAGTGGACACACGGGTATAGGTTATCAAAACTATTGGGTTATAGTAGTATAGCGAACGTAGGGTATGTATTATTATAACCTAAATATTAAACATCATTTTCATCACTTTTGGTACCACAGGAAGATTTTTGTTTTCAATAAAGCTTAACCCCCCCACCGCAGATTAATAAGTACTTATTTAACTTTTAATCAAATATCTAAAAGCCCAGTGTAAAAATGCAATTGAACCGTGTCTTTCCGTTTGAAAAGTGGGAGCATCGAACAAAGGATTTGTACTATGAAAAACAGAGCGACGTGAAATAGACCTTGGTAGTCCCTATTTTCAACAGATGTTTCAACATACCTTTGGATTCACATCCCAGAGTTGTTGCAATTGTAGAATTTACCACTGATCTTGAGCCAACAGATTTCTATTATTAAAGTATCTGATTTAGACAAGAAATCACATTATAGTTCAGGTCTGTTTATACAGCTATAAACAACAGGTGATTGATACCACACTTTCGCTTCTCGACTCATTCGATACATTCAGGAAAATGAACTATTAGCAGCGTTGCATTTGACAATACCGTATAAATATCCAAGTACTTGTTCGATAGCTGAATTAAATTTGAGCCGACAGATTTCTATTCTTAAAGTATCTGATTTAGACAAGAAATCACATTATAGTTCAGGTCTGTTTATACAGCTATAAATAACTGATGATTGCTACCACACTTTCGCTTCATGAATCTCATTGAATCTCATTCGATACATTCAGGTAAACGAACTATTAGCAGCGCTTCATTTGACAATACCGTATAAATATCCAAGTACTCGCTCGATAGCTAAATTGAATAACTCTATCGTCAGTTTCAGACTGTTTCGTGTATTGTACTTGCATCAGAAAAGAGACTGAAACAAGGACTAGGTAGCACATAAATGACTTGCTGACTCTTTGGTTTAAAAATTAAAAAGTGATCAGGGTTTGCCACGATTGTACTGGGAAATTGGATTTACGTTACTGCTGCTGAGAAAAGGGTACAGGCGAATTCACACGTTGCATATTATTCGTTTATGCTGTATGTGTTTGGGTTTAACGAGCGGTGATATATCATAGAGTCCGGGGTACTCTAGAGAAAGAGTCGTTACTTCCGCTTCTTAATTTGATCCCTAGTTGTTTTTATTTCATATTTCCCATCCGTGTCCGCGTGAAAATTGCGGGTTGGCAGATTTAATAGGCCAGCAATCATTCTTTTATTGAATTCTTTGCTGAAAAGGTCGATTGCTTTTATGTAAATCTTTATCATTTTCGATGGCATCTACAGTAAAACCTACGTCGCAATTGAAGCGAGGATTCCTCGCGGCCGCATATCATAACAACCTCTGTATCACACGTCGCATTTTCTTTTCCAGAAGTGTAAAATTAAGCTGTCGCGCACGCCTTCGTACCTTTTCTGCCGTTATATGTACAATATTCGAGTATGTTCGTATATTTGCAGAGAATCTCAATCCGCCGCCGAATGCATGAATAATGTGCCTTTGCGAATGCAGCGTTGATATATGTCAAATAGTTTACGAACGGAATTTGAAAAAGAAATTCGATGCGACCAGTACTTTTATACACGGATTCCTAACTGACGTTTAACTGGAAAGCTAGTTCCTCCGATATGCACGACCAACCATTGATCGCGGTTGCGTATTGTGGTAGGGCGAGACACTTGTGACAGTCTATATGATTATGTGATGATTGACAGAGCAAAAATTGCACCGCAACTATGCTGCAGCATACTGTGGTGTAAGTAGGCTATCTTGAATAATAAAGTACGATTCAGTTTGACGCGAGAATAAAACAGTGCGTTGTGAAACGATGACTCCGTCTCAATGAGTGGTATTAGAGCGTGCTATAGTTTGCAAAAGAAAACAATCTCCGGGTTATAATAACACCTCATATCATAGACTGAAGTGCAGCTCAGGCGCTCCTGGTGTTATGTTGTTTTAGCTACTTTAATACCCACATGCTAATTGACTCCTGAGAGTGTAGCATTTCTACCGTCGCATACAGCCCAAAATTTCTTCAAGTACAAGCTCGGTCGCGAATCGCATCACAAATCTTCGACCTATAAGTCAACTCAAAGGCTACCCTTATCTATATATGGCGTGACGCCTCTCATCAACAAAACATTCCACAGCGGTCTCATTACCCGGATAAAACCTACGTCGATACCCCAATCCAATCCTCATGACTACACTCGTTTCCCACACTTATCGTAAAGAAAATTAAATTTACAGTTTGATGGCTTCGAAATTGGACACCTAAATTGGAGGCTATAGCAATCAATAGCTGGCCAAAATTGGCCACTTGGAGCGTTGTCTGCACCACTTTCCCGGTCGCACGGCCGTAGATAGTATTATAGATTGTATCATACACTCACTGCATGACGACAAAGTCACTGGCCTGGATACAGCTCGTGTCTGGCGTATCATATTACCTCTCATATTACTTGTTTAATAAAGTGTGCTTTTAGTAGCGATTGAACATGTCCAGAGACTGCTCCACCGTCTCTCCTTTTTGCAACACCTCAAAGTCTATCTGCACATCGCCATCCGTAGTATAATTGTACCCGATCACAGGAGGTGCCTGTCGACAGTTGTATCTGGAAATGTGGCAATGTTTCTGATTTAGTCATCCCTTGTGGCAATACATACGACATGAGGAGAGTGTGCAGCTTGAAAGATATTTTAACAGGCATCGATTCCACAGATAACTGTTAGGTTCTTATCTCGAATTCGGTCGCTGCAACGTAATCATGTCGGATATCTGATGTTTATATGTGTCCCAATCAAACGTTTTCCGCACAGATTATAGCCATTCTCGGTCAGTAAATCATACACTATATGGACATTGGCCGCTTTTGAAACCACATGTCACAAAATAAAGAGGTCAGGGTAGAATGAGGGTCCCGTTATTGCTAACACACACAATGCGCGCGCTATCTACAATGTCCTTTAAATCCACTACGGGATAGTATAGCGACACTCTCTCGGCCTTTACACGTCAGTCAGGAATCATTCTCTGCCTATGCACTTCCTTCAATGAGTGTTGATACACTTAGCTTTCTGGCTTGCCTATATGGACTGCTGTAATTAAAATGTGGATTTATACACAGGCGGAATTCACGACAGCACAACACGAGTCGTGGGTAGCATGCATCATCGGTGGTTGTTTGGCGTAAGAGATACCAGGGCTAATCAAAATATTTTTCGCTGAGAAAAAAAAAGGAGACGAAGGAAAAGCTACCGCACGTTCACAAAAATACCTGCCAAAAAAAGGAAGCTGACTTTCCGCACATTGCAACAGCACTAACAACGCCATCGAGACGTACAAAGGTACAATACATGTTAAAGGTACAACACATGTTAAAGGTACAAACACATGTTAGCGAGGTTGATAATGCTTGTGCTCATGTCTCGTTCGTGTGCACTCCGACAGGACACACCTTGAGTACGACGCCATGTAGTAGCCACCCACATCATGCACCACAACAAAATCGCCTGCGTGTAGCTGTGGCAACTGCCGTTCATGGGCAATGATATCCCGCAATACAACACGGACCAGCGATGTCTGTGCATACGGATGTCCTGTGTGGTTGTGACTCATCCATGGGAAAGCCCTCGGTATCCAGCACCGATACTCGTAGAGGCCAGATCTATTTATAGCGATGGGCGGAAGGGTATGCACGTGTCTACATGAGTACTTGCACGACGGTAGATATAACGTAATACGATTGGCGACGTGCACAAAAGTACGGTATATACACTTATACTCCAGAGTGGCAGATAGTTCAAATATACAGACAAGTGCCACAAGGCTGCACCACGCTGTGGCCGAGACCCGCTGTTTTTTATTAACCCTTTGTTAGGCTTTTAAAAAGCATTAGTCTTGTTAGGCTGACAAAGCCACCATCAGAACCAAAGCACAGGCTCAAGCCTTGGTGCAGAATCCGACGGTTGCTAGCAGCTACGCTTGCTTTGAGTGGTGTACAGCTGTACATGCCTGCGCGTGTAGCATGAACAGTGCGAATGCCAAGGCGCTGACAAATAGAGAACTAGACACTACAGCTGAGCGAACATGGTCAAATACACCATATACATATACCAAAGTCCTTCTGTTACACGCCCAATAGCCAACAGCTACGCTTACCTCGGGGTGATACATGAGGTTCTGATAGGCCGGCCCGCTCCATCTCAAGTAGACACAATGCGACTGCCGAGCCACTCGGCATATGTAACGTCACACACACTGGTGTGACCTAGATTAACCCTAAGCCCAGCACATTCACATCCACGCGCAAGTAAGCACGCATACCTCTGGGTGGTAGATCGTTCGAATACACAGATCCGCCCCACAGTGTTGCGCGGCTATGTGGCGTCCCCCACTGTTCTTCGTATACTCAATGCGACTGCCAAACCACCCGGCTTTCGCAGTCAGACTGCGCCCAAACTCAGTCAGCACGCGCGAGAAGGTGTCGTCGAACAACTGGGGAATCTCTTTCCTACAGACGGCGTAGTATTGTGGCCAGGTGTGGTGCATGAGTGTATGCTCTGACAGCAGGTGCGTGTGTAACAGGCATGGTTCATTAGTTAATTTCTCGATCATCAACGACCATCTACTAAGAATGACTGAGAGATCCTTTTCCTACAGACGGCGTAGTATTGTGGCCAGGTGTGGTGCATGAGAGTACGCTCTGACAGCAGGTGCGTGTGTAACAGGAACGAAAAAGGTTACTTTGAACTGGCGTCACTGCATACGGCGTACACACTCAAGGGATTGACCAACAAGCATAGAGCAACAGGTAGAAATACCTCAGCAGATCCGCGTATTCCTGAAAGGTCGGTGTTACTGCGTCGCTTCCGAAGTTCACGGATAGGCCTCCTCCAATGTCCACGCATTTAATCTGAACGAGACACAAATGACTAGTATGTGTTATCTCATTTCAAACTACATACACACAACGCACCGGCCGGTGCATTGTTCAGACAACTGATAAGCTTAGATGCGACACAATACAAAGGTATAGTGAAGTGCGCATACGGCGCTTGTGAGGCGAGTCAGGACGTGAATTCCTTGTGAGTTTAGGGTTTTAGGGTGTACTAGGAGCCTTAGAACACTGGCAAGTACACGTGCACATTGAGCGTACCTGTCCATTTGTCTGCCTGTTGATATCTATGGCAAAATCCACCACCGCCTTGATGCCGGCTACGGCCAGATGTCCTGCAACGCCCTGAGAGCCCACATGCACGTGTATGGCATTCAACCATGTGTGTGTCTGAGGGAAGCAAACACATGTAAGCAAAGGCATCAAGGCACGTGTAAGCAACGGCAACAAGGCATGTATAAGCAAAGGCAACAAGGCATGTGTAAGCAATGAAACAGGATACGAACAAGAACGTCAAATGTGCCACAGGGAAGCAAATAGAACGAGGCGCCTATGAGCATAGTGTCCGTGGCATGCGCAAGTGAAGTGAGACGTAACGTTCGAAAGCGGCGAGTGAGACACCACAGAAATAACGTTTGTTCCGTGGTCTGCAGCAGAGAAACAGAAACGAAACAACATCCGCGCTACTATCACTCGCTGATGCGCCTATGAGAAAGCCTGGCACTGTAGCCCTGCGCCCTGCACGCGTGCACAAGACGATTGAACAGCATATAATACATTACAGAAACCTATCGAACATTCGTTTATGGGCCGACTGATTGGTACACGGGGTGACTGTCGAGTATCCGCTCATATCTAGTGGTGGAATTTTAAACGCAGCTGTATCTATACATGCGCTTGTTGTCGCAATAGATCTGAGTGCACATTTAAAGCGACGTCACGTACAAATACATGAGCATATGCATTTATGCATCTGATACCTCACACACATGTCATACGCACTTAATATATGCCGCCTGTACTGCGCTGTATGTATCTAATAGAGGTAAGCGAACACATGTTGATGCATTGGTAGCAAAAGAAGCCATGCAGCCAAGATCACGCAACTTCAAGTCTACACGCGCACAGACAATCACATACACACACACACACACAACACACATGATCATATACATACATACATACGTTTGATAAATCGTATGCTGCTCTAGTAAATCGTCGTGAGCAACTAACTGGGGTGCTACAAGCTTGGGTGGCTTTGTTCCTCTGCCATGTGTGACATGAGGGCCATGTACAACCCCCCACACAACCTCGCGATTATACACATGTACACAAAACACACTCATCCACATACTCTATAAGCTGCTATGAGGTCATCACGCATGTCTAGCAGGGGCACGCCGAACTTGGATGTACTTGTAGATGTGCTGTGTGTGGCTATAGAGCCCGCGCCAACCTGTGGGTTGATGCGTACGCCAATAAACTGTGTGTGTAACGCTCCGCCGGCTGGAGGGATAAAGGAAAAGGGATAGAAATTAAGGATCAAAATCTCACGTGTAGTGTGTATGTAACGAGTAGAAAATACAGTCCAGATGAAGAGATATGATCTACAAGTATCGAAGGACGATACCAGAGGTAGTGCTAGTAGATGCACATCGAGCCAGGGTATAATAAGGTACAAGGTGTACGAAAGTAAAGCTTGCATTGATCTACCGTGTGCTAGATATGGTTCGGCACTTAAAGGTCGATAGACTATTGGTATTTGGGGTTTGGTCTGGCATGGCCACTATGAATACACAAAGTGTTGAACAATCTCGATAGGCTGCAGTGCTATTTGGTACTTGGTATTTGGTATGCGCCGATCGTGTCTGGTGAATGCCAAAACGGGCTTGCAGAGACGTGCCTCTGATGTACGCAATATCGATTGATTCAATGGCTGAGATTGGCATCAAGCATGTACGAGGCAGACTTAATACAAATCATGAATGAAGGAGGGTTAGAGTGAAGGACCTCAGGCTCCTACAGTAAATGTACATATGAACACCACCACACGCTCTCATACCATCAACCTCAGCGAAACAAGCCCCTCATCCTACGCAAACGAATACGTACGTTGACATCCACACCAGGGTCAGAGGTATAGAACTTCTTGGAACATCCCATCGGAGCATTCTTGATTTTGACTCGAACATATACAATCCAACACACCAATGACAGCCAGCACATATACAGACAGAAATCAATCGAACTACCCGCAGCACCCCCCCCCCCACCCCCCCACGTTCGTTCACATACATACAATTAGTGTCCGTTTCTCTTGGCTTGTTTCCCCCTGGGCTTTGCACGGCTTCTGACACTCGCTCCAGTTCCGTCAGGTTGTCGACATTGAGGTGCACTCCACTGGCCATGGCCAATCGGATCTCTTTGCGAGTTTTGACTGGCGAGTCAAAGACTATGTGGCTGGGCTTGGCCACCTTGAGGGCCTATGAAGTAAAGTTGCCAAACATTCGAATAGGAAAGAGGATGTCAAGACGGCAGATACTCTTTGATAGATACTCTGATTGTAGACGTCGCTATAGTATTTGAAGACGTTTCCCGTATCATCAGGAGCGGATAGAACGCGGGTGCGTGAGGTTAAAATTTTCCACGAGTGCATTGCGATAGTGTTTATGCGCTTTTGACCTGTGCACATACAGCCATCAAAACGATATATACGCAATACAAGCACATACAGAAGAAACTGCGCGAAGTTTATCCGCGTTTGACTACCTTCAGGGCTTGCGCAGAAGATATATATGAAAGCGAACAGAGGTAGAGACAAACACGCTATGACAGGCTGAACAATAATCAGATCATATGCTAATACAGAACTCAGCTAAGCGCCCTAAAACTCAGCTAAGCCCCCTAAAACTCTGCTCAGCCCCCTCAAACTCAGCAAAGCTCCCGAAAACTGAGCTAAGCCAACTAAAACTCTGCTTAGCCCCCCCCAAAATAAGCTAAGCCCCTAAAAACTCAGTTAAGGCCATTAAAACTCAGATCAGCCCCCTCAAACTCAGTTAAGCCCCCTAACACACTCCTGTTTCTGTATATTTCAGTTTAATTTGCCCATGACCGACAGTGTAAATATGGACATAATATAGAAGCCCGCGTTTGAACATATATGTGCTTGTAGGTAGATTGCATGCAGTTTTTAACATAATATTGCAAGCACAAACGTGACCAATTGAGTGTTGTGTGTCGACGTGAATGTATATAGCAGGGAAAGTGAACATGCCAATGCAAAATATCGGGATGTACAACGCCATGCGGTATCGCCACACCGACAAGGTATATAGACGTATGGTGCATGCCAATGGATGACTGGTTGGATGTGTGTATGTATGTATGTATGTATGTATGTATGTATGCCTGTATGTATGTGATGTATGTGTGTGTGTATGTATGTATGTATATATGTATGTATGTCTGTATGTATGTATGTATGCATATATGTATGTGACGTATGTATGTGTATGTATGTGTGTATGTATGTATTCATTTGTTTGAGTATGTATGTATGTATTTGTATGTATGTGTTTATGTATGTATTCATTTGTTTGAGTATGTATGTATGTATGTATGTATGTATGTATGTATGTATGTATGTATGCATGCATGTATGTATGTGTGTATTGACTTGCTCTGTCCACAAGACACGAGTATTCAGCTAGTAGAATCTACCACGTTGTCAAATACCTCATCTACCTACATAAATACCTACATAAATATACCTACACACCTGGGTCAGCTCGCCCAGAGACGCGGTTTCGAATCCGATGCCATTGGTATATGCGATCTGCATTATGCGCAGCGTCGGATTGCTCTTTACAGCAAGAGTGTGCAACACCCGGCCATCTAACGCTTGAGGTCCCGATGAGACTTTATCTGTTTATAAGTTTGCATGCGAGGAGGAGGACTTAGTAATGTACATCAATGTGTATGTGCTTGTGATAGACGAATGTTTCCAAAGATATGCGTCCGTGACTGTAGTCGGATGCCCGTATATGGATATTGTACAGTGGCGGCTGCAGGATATCGCAGTCTACATAGCATTCAGCAGGCAAGATTTTTTAGTATTGTTCACCGCAAGAGTAGGAGGACCATGACATCCAATAGTTAGCATTAAATTTTGAATAGAATTAACAATATATATTGATATATATATATAGTCACACACACACACACAAACACCCACCCACCCACCCACACACACACAAATATATATATAATAGAATATATATAGATACATACAGTATATATATATATATATATATATATAAGTATGTCTATATAAATATATATACATACATACACACACACACACACATCATCACATATATATATATATATATATATATATATATATATATATATATATATATATATATAAAATACTTAAAATATATATTAATATATACATACATACATACAAAAAAACACACATCACATATATATATATATATATATATATATATATATTATAAATATATATATTATCATATATACAGTATATATATATATATATATATATATGATAAATATATATAAAAATTAGTATATATATATATATGGATATAGCATGTGTATTTATATGACGCGTACGTGTACAGGCAACAGACACACAGACACAGACACAGATACAGGCACAGATACAGACACAGGCACAGACACACAGACATATATATATATATATATATATATATATATATATATATATATATATATATATATATATATATATATATATATATATAAATAAATATATATGTAATATTGAAAACAAGAGTTCAGAAGCAGATCGAGAGACTCTTTATGGACATCACAAGGATCACCTTATGATTACATACATAAGCATTCGCGTGTGACGTAGACATACAATAAATACATTTATATAAATACTCCGTGTCTATATCTTTGTTAACGTATTAGTCTATATTTTTTTTCACGGTCTTCGCAGATGCCGTCGATGTGTTATTTTGAATAATTGTATTACGATCGGTGGAGACACAAGTATATCATGTGTATGCGCAAAACTAAATGCCACCTGAAGCACACCTTAATTTCTCTCATTAACTTTGTGGGGTCCTAGATCTTTAGTAATTCTGATACGTTCCATAACAAACAGATCTAGCACTGTACTACTACAAGGCCCTTCTATATCAAACATAAAGCAGAAGCTCAGATCACTAGCAAGCCGCGTACCTTCAGGGGGTTCATGTCCAAACGCTGTCTGCAACCTTACGATTGCACTTTTAAACGCGTTGACGTCGAAGAAGAGCGCCACTGGATCGTCCTCGCTCAGAGAATTCTCCTTGACAGCCTTTCGAACAACAAGCTCATGGTGCAGTGCTTGACCGTGAGATTCCATTTTGTCTGTACTACAGTTACGACTAGAGACAAGCTTTGAAGAAACGTTCTCCTGCTCTCCCTCTCAATCTCTCTCGCTGTATGTATTTAGTATCAATGCATAGTATGGGCTGATGGGGTCTCATTTGCAGAATCCATACTGTATTTATTAGCCTTTCCAGTTTCCTGTAGTCTTTGCGAGTTTGTAATCTCCACAGAGAGCCAGTCGCCACTCTCCAGGCACCCTGTCACTTGGCAGACGTGAGATGTCAGTTTGTCACTCTAATGACCTGATCCGTGACCGGGTCTCACCAGGATTCAGTCAGAGCCACAATGGGCCTGAGGCCATAACGTTCCTACGTTTTAATTCTACTACGCGTTAAACATTGAACGTTGAACGTATATTGAAATAGTTCCGTCCATCATATATGAGAAGGGATCGAATTCCAGGTCTAGCATGTCGTCAAGTTTTGTCCTTATTTATATTTACTCACTCGTTCATTGATCTATACCACAGTATATGGCCTAATAGCAAATAGTAGATACACTATCTCTACTAGTAGGTCGCGTTGGCCGAATTGTTTTAGGCCAATACCGTGGTCCAACGGTTCTAATTGACCCGCTAAACGTTAATCGTTGAACACATCAACCCCTATGGCAGAACGTTACGAGGAACAGCCCTCGCCCATCTCTAGAGTATTTATTTAGTACAGTAACTACTAACTAGTACATATTTAGGGCAAGGGAGAAATGTAGTTGAGGCCGATGATGTTATAATAGTACATGAGAAGTCACCAGTTTACAGATAAATAGCAAGCACAGACCTAGAAAACAGGCTACAGATATTTGATGGTGACGATAACTATTGTTTGATTCTGAAAAAGAATAGCCTTCTGAATTGAACAAAAAAGACATTCTTTAATTATATATTTTGGAAGGTTTTATAGATAAATAAGTAATGTAAATATGCTTACTTTATTTTTAATTTAAATTCTTTTTCTTATTTACTTGCTTTGACCCTACATTTTGAACTTGATGGAATATATTTGTCGACTAACCTGAATAATTCAGGTGTTTGTAGCGAATTGATCACGTACACCGAGCCATCCTTCAATCGTAGTGCAAGATAATTGGTGCGCTTCCGCTTGCGAAGCGGCGTGGATATATCATCTGTGTGTACATGATCAACGTCAGCTATCTGAGACCAATTTATCCTGTACTGCAAACTCGCATCGTCATTTGACAGAATGATCAATCCATACTCATCGGCACTCACGAGGATGGCCGTACGGCGCTGGATCTTGACAGAGTAGCCTCCCACTGCTTTCTTGCTCTTCGCATTACCCGCTACACAATATCCTCTGTAGCCAGGATAGAACTTTAGTGTGTCGATTAGTACCTTGGGATCTACCTCTGGGCCACGAGCATTCACGGACGGTCTGCACAGTTCCACCTGTAACTGTGATGTGCCGTTGTATATGCTTGTGTTTGAGAGCGAATCGAATGGATTGATGGTGCAGTCTTCACTGTCCAGACAGTCTATGCTGATTACATTGGTGTGATGATCAACTGGTCTGAGTATCGACGTGCGCTTAACCAGGTCCTTCAGCGGATTCCCGTAAGTGTTGTATTGTTGGCCAACGTGGTACATCATAACGTGTGATATATTCAAGACGTTGCAATTGTATTTTATTTTGACTTTATTCAAGAAGTTTCGATTGTGAATATGGCAGGGGTCTGTGTCCTGTATATATACGCAGCGTCCCAAACTTTTATTAATACACAACACGAAACTATGTGTGAATACAGAACACTGAATATCAAAACCCATAGCCTTCTGAAAATTTGAAAAAAAAAAGAAGGCTATGGAATATTGGAATACCATGCATTTATATTATTAAATTTGATTTAGCATGGGCACATTGTATGATTTTTTTTTTGGAAGGAGAACATGAGTTCTTCTGTCAGCTTTGCACAATGCACAATGTTGAAGAACCTGGGTTGGTAAACGACACCGACATTTACCTAAACGACATGTACGACGTGTCGGCCGACATACTGGCAGGGGGATGTCGTCGTTGTACAGTGTCGTCTGTACCAATTTTGCCGACATATGGTTTTTCATTCAAAAAAATTAATCAGGCAATGAAACTGCAGTAAAATCTCTACACCAATGAGTTTTGTGAACACAAATTATCAATTGCACCTGAAAATAGAACGAAATGCACTTCAAGCTCAAATATCCAGGACATTTGTCATTTGACAAAAACAAAAGTAGAAATAGTAAATACACAACCCGACAGCCAGTGCAACATTGATGCATGCACAATAACAATTATCATATTCTGTGGTTGTTAATTTGATGTGTAAACTAAATATGTAAATATGTAGTATTGTAGCAGCTTTTTGTGCGACTTTTATGCTTCTTCATAAAAATTGAAACCTTTAAGCTTTGAAGCTATAGGTATAGTGATATTATGAGTGAAGTGGTGCGTGAAACGGTTATCAACTGTCGTGTTTATTGTTTGTTTGAAACGAATTGTGTTAGCATCTGTAAAAAGTATTTGATCATGGTGGTGCGTCGTCGACAAACAACAGTCCAAGATTACACAATACACAATAAACGCCTACGTGATGCGCCCATCCCAAACATACTTCTGCGAGGAGCAGGGCAAGAAAGTACTCCAAAGTGACCGTTATGAATATAATAGTCAGAAAAAAAATTAATCAATACATTGAAAAAAATACTGATGGTCCTACTGACCTGGCCTACTGCACCCAGACTAATACGGGGAGGACCGACACCAATGTCAGTGCCGACATGTCGGCGATGTCGACAACAACCAACCAAACGACATGTACGACGTGTCGGCCGACATGCTGGCAGTTGTGGGTGTCGTCGTTGTCGGGTGCCTGGCCAGTGAAGAACAGAAGAAGTGAATGCAAAAGTATTTTCTATTTCGATTCGTGTGACTTCAAGACTTGTGCTTGTGGTCTTTTCACTCAGTTTTCTAGTTCTTTTACTACCCTTAGCTCTTTTTTAAAAACAAACCCATATGTAAAGCAAAACAAAAAAAATAACAAATGTTTAAGATGTTCCATAAATCGTAATCCAAACTGTGCACATCCAGAGAGTCTATCATTGGTCCCTGAAGTCACTCCTAACTCTAAGGAGTGAGAGAAAGTCGATCAATCGTGATTCATGCTGAAGCCCAAGGCAATGAAATACATACTGTATAAATTAATAAATAGTTATTTTGATAAAAAATACATCCATATTGATATAACCTTCTACTCTAGAGGCTTCTATCGCTATGTACGGCTAAATACCGATATTCAAGCTTGATTTAGACGTTCAACGTTTATCGTTTAACGGGTCATTTTTTTTTGCCTATATGTACTGAATTTGGCCAACATATTTCGCTAACAGCGCTCATCTAGTGCACCTTATTTATATTTTTTTGGCCACAAAACAAGGTACATAGAACCAAATTAACCATTAACTCTGAAAGACTGAAACTATTAGCCAACCAGTGCCAAAATGTTAGGGCAAAATTAAACTCCGTACTTGACATGGAATTTGTCATCGCTCAAATATACTTGACCCTAACGTTTTTACGTTGCATCGTAAAACGTTATGAAGTTTCAGGTTAGCCGGGCTGCAGCTGGGGAAAACACCAAATGGCAAAAATCGTACTACGAGGCGATTTCGCGATTGGCAGTTATAAAATACCAGTTTCGAAACTACCAATCGGTATATGACCAGGTATCCTGATTTTGTAAAAAACAGGTGGTTTTTTTAAAACAAAGTTTTATACGCTCCTTACATAGGCGCAATGTTATCTTTTTTATAACGAAAACTAATGTTTTAATTACAGTACGATATGTCTTATGATATTTACTACATAAATACATAAATATTCACGAGTACATATCAAGAGGCTACGCCGCTATGTAAGAGCTATTTAAAAAATTAATTTTGTTAAAAAATATATTATAATTGAGGACGAGCTATTTTGAAAAACAATGAATAATGAGAGTAAATATAGAACACTTTTTGTTTTGATTCTATTATAAAAAACAAAAACAAAAACAAAAAAATGAATACATAATACATAATAAATCACTGCCATAATGAATTAAAAATAACAAGTGATAACTGATAACTGAAAACAGTAAACATGTACCCAATTGGCAATTACTATTACTCTATTTGCCATAGCCCATACATAGCCCATATAGTTTCCTGAGAGCATGAGAGATCTTTGCCCTGATGAGTGCTACTACTATAATTTATGTACACTTCTTGTATCATACAGGACATACAACATAGAGAGAGGGAGAAGAGAATCTTAAATCGGGGTATGAGGCGATTTTGCGATTGGCAGTTATAAAATACCGGTTTCGAAACATCCAATAAAAAGTTTACTATGTATACTGACTTTCTAAAAAAAATTGTATGTTCAAGCGATGAGCTAGCTCAGCTTGAGCCTATGCCTGATGACCTTACATGAGTTATGAGTTATGAGCTAGTAGAGCTGCCCTTTCCATACCTATTCTGTATAAAGGTATATCCTGCAACCTAGCTGCTGCTGGCAGTGTATTTATTTTGTGCAAAGAATATTTAGATGTCAGCTCACTCAGCTGACAGAAGAAATCTACTCCTGTTCGCTTTCCGAAAATAAATAAATCATACAATATGCCTATTGTGGAAAACAAAATTCAAAAGTCAAAAAACATACATGGTATTCAGCATTCACGCCTACTAAGTATTTTTAAAAGTTTGGGACGCTGCGTATGTATACAGGGGTCTGTCAAAACAAAATACAATTGCAACGTCTTGAATATATCACACGTTATGATGTACCACGTTGGCCAACAATACAACACTTACGGGAATCCGCTGAAAGACCTGGTTAAGCGCACGTCGATACTCAGACCAGTTGATCATCACACCAATGTAATCAGCATAGACTGTCTGGACAGTGAAGACTGCACCATCAATCCATTCGATTCGCTCTCAAACACAAGCATATACAACGGCACATCACAGTTACAGGTGGAACTGTGCAGACCGTCCGTGAATGCTCGTGGCCCAGAGGTAGATCCCAAGGTACTAATCGACACACTAAAGTTCTATCCTGGCTACAGAGGATATTGTGTAGCGGGTAATGCGAAGAGCAAGAAAGCAGTGGGAGGCTACTCTGTCAAGATCCAGCGCCGTACGGCCATCCTCGTGAGTGCCGATGAGTATGGATTGATCATTCTGTCAAATGACGATGCGAGTTTGCAGTACAGGATAAATTGGTCTCAGATAGCTGACGTTGATCATGTACACACAGATGATATATCCACGCCGCTTCGCAAGCGGAAGCGCACCAATTATCTTGCACTACGATTGAAGGATGGCTCGGTGTACGTGATCAATTCGCTACAAACACCTGAATTATTCAGGTTAGTCGACAAATATATTCCATCAAGTTCAAAATGTAGGGTCAAAGCAAGTAAATAAAAACAAAAAATTCAAATAAAAAAGGTGAACATATTTGCAGTATATCGATGAAACCTTCCAAAATACGTAACTTCTGTTCTATGCCTGTGTTTGTTTTATATTTATAGGCTGCAGCTACATATCTGGATGCACATAGCGTCTTTCTGGGGGCTTCTCATGTACTATTATAATTTATTTGTTCTTTTGGCGTGTATAGTTGCCTACAGCGAGAGATCTCCCGGTAGTAGAGCAGAAGCATACCATATACATATTTGAACATCGTTTCAGATATTCCAATGACATGGACGAACATACGTACCAATATATACAACATATTTTTTTATACAAAAGGTACACACTAAATCGGGACAGGCTGTCTTCTCGGATCCATATCTTACCAAATATTGTCACGAATGAGGATTAATATATTTGCTATATCGGTTCTTTAAAAAACGTGTTGTTTAGTGTTAATAGCGGACTCTCGTTTCAAGGCAAATAAAAAACCCATGTTCTTAAACTGTTGTAGCCTGTTCAGTGTTTTAGTTTTCCTTTTTAATTTCGACTATTTTTTTCGGTCGTAAAATGGATGCTGATCACTTGCGTTTTTGATGATATTTCTATTATACATTTATTGTTTGTCACAAGCCAGACACTGCCTAACACAATTGTAAAATGCGTGTCTGGCGGTATTGCATTCACCGCTCTATAGGAATGCTAATGGCACCTGAGGATCCGGCATAATGACGTTGAAAATGGCCCTCTTGCTCAATTTACGATATCCGCTACTGATTTCCGTTTGTGACCCCAATCAAGACGGCCATTTCTGTAGAGTGTAAAGCCAGTCTAACTATCAAAACAAATATTTACTACAAATAAGATATACAGTAAATCCATGGCAGAAAAGCGTCGCTGAGATATTATTGGGTTTCATTTAAACCATAAACGCTTGTCGCTTTTATCGCTTGTCGCTTTTATTGTAATGGTCAATGAATATACTGTGGAAACGGCCACAGTACTTTCCTCCACACCTTTAACCAGAATAAAAGGGGTAACTACAATGCTTTGGATTGAAGACGAAGCTTCACTTGTTTAGTATATACCTATTACCATCTAATCCTCAGTATTCAATAGTCGAAAAAACAGACAAGGCAAAGTGCATCATGAGTCACTCATACCACTACCACGCATACACTATATCGCTCTCATTCTGTAAACAAAACAGCAAGGATCACCTCTAGTGTGTATGCTCCTGTCGGACTGGTGGTGTTGTTCGGCACCGCCGCGTGCACGTACCCTCACAAACTACGACTCAAGACAACATAACACTCGTTAGTAGAGACACGTAGCTTTCCACCAACAACTTCCCATCCATGATCAATACATATAGTGGAGAGGCCGATACCTATGATACCAGACAAATCGGATCGGAGAGCGGTGAAGACTCCGAAGTCCCCATACGCATCATACAGCTCCGGAGTTCCAGTCATCGTCTCAATATCAACGTGTTTAGGGTTTTAGTTTATCTTGCTGAAAATGCTGAGGGTATGAACATCGACGGACTTGAATGCTCCGAATTACATCATCCGGGCTGTGCCGAGTATCAGGAAATACCTTTGATGATGCGAACCTGTTTCCTCCAAAGTCGCGAATAATTCCATTAAAAGACGGGTACAATATACTATGTTGCCGGATATCCAAACATGAATTCTGATGGCGGTTACACAATTTGCGTAACTCATTCGTACACCGGCATTAACTTGGATAAACTTAGATGGAATATTGGTACAAACCAAGACAAATGTTCACCCCGAAGTTTGACATAAGCTGTACAATGTGTCGGATATACGCGTCAAGAAGCGTTACCAATAGCAACGTCGAGAAGCCATCTTATGCCAAGATGCGGATATAAAATTAAGTACTGAAGAAAATTAAACATCGATTGAGGATCTCAGCGCTATGACCATGACCACCACTCTAATTGATATCCTGCATCATTTTCTCGATTCGAATATTTATTGCCTACTTCATCTTGATTGTACCAGCTTCGACGGCCTGCAGAGAATTGAGACAAAGGAAAACGTATTCATATGTAATATAATACGAGGTAATTACTGCTAGATGTACCTAGGCAGGCGTTCACGTTCGATTGATTACATTTTTCACCTCCAATACGTAAACGTTGTATGATATCTAAGCTTTGATCTGAAGATTGAGATGACGTATATCAGAGCACTTGATAGGAAGAATCTACCAGTAGTAGGGATATTGTGGACAATTATTGTGATAGCGAATCGCTACAAACGAGTGCAGACATAGCTGGGATACGCTTGAGAATCAGAGATAAACCAATTCATGTGCAATCGTTGCATAGGGATACCAGTCGTGAGCAAGCGATCTCAGTTTCTACCTCGGATATGATGACTGAGTACACGAACGCCAACGAACGATAGATTTTGAAGACACTCTGCAGATGCTGCATTCGATCCATTCGGATTATATTGAACGAAACAGTCGCCCTGCACCATCGAGACACCAACTTAACGCAAGATGGGGCTAGATGGGAAAGCATGGACGGCAATACCAGATAGACATGAAAATCACACACATACCTCGAAACACGACCGAACACACATACACATACATACACGCATGTCCCTCTGACGCACTCTTTTCGGTACCCAACAGACCCGACATCGTTATTCCGATCAATTACCAAGCAAGTTAGTAAGAGTAAAGGGACTTATATATATAGACGTATTCAGCCTATAGCCACTATATGAAGGTCCAACCCGATCTGCCTCTACAATTAAATGAGGATCATACCTTCATAATGCGCAGTTCCTTGTCAATCTTCTTCTGGTTCCTTTCCTCGTACATCTGCTTGTTTTTCAGTATCCGCTCGACCACCATTTCTGCGTGCAACTCGCTGCCACTCTGCACAGTCTCCACTATACCTTTCTCCCTGCAATGATCATACCACGCGTAGAGCATTGTACATTGTATGTACATGTGTCAGATAGTTACTCTGATGCATGTAACTTACTGCCACTCTTAAGTTGCACATGTCTCTACTAGCTATCCTCGCATATGCTGAGCGCTATATTTCACATATTCGCATCATATCAAGAATCAACACGCATTTGCCAAATAAGGCTACTACAGTAAATACACTCCAAAATACGGGCTTGCATTAATCATGCCTCATCTATGTACGTGTGTGATCGCACATAGTGTACAACCGCCAGTGGTTTTGCAGTGTAACGACTGATACTGTACCCATCTCAGCCGGACACCGTGTCTCCATGCCCTCTCCCACAACCATCGAACCGTAACATTATACAGGGTTATCTTATCATAACATCAAACAGGGTTATCGTATCGTAACATCATACAGAGTTACCTTATCGTGACATCATACAGGGTTATCTTATCGCAACATCATACAGGGTTATATTATCGTAATATCATACAGGGTTATTTTATCGTAACACAGGGTTATCTTATCGTAACATCAAACTGGGCTCTCTGTATACCATACCTGGCTACTTTGAATATATCCACGCCCTGGTCTTTCTTAGCCACAGGTCGTTCCCCGTGCACCACCACGTCCACGTGGAAGTGCTCCAGCAGTTCAGGCGTCAACTCCATTGGCGCGCCTGGTTCCAAGTAGGTAGGAATGAGCACTCCCAAAGTTTCATAGGCATGGTATTGAGGTTCGGTACAATAGGAGACCGCTGATGTACATATAGTTATATATACACTCACATGTCAGTGGTTTTTCTACTCGACTCTGAGCGAGTTATTAGACGCTAGTGAGAGCCTTCCCATGCGTCCACTTTCTGATCCGTGGACAGTCAAACCAACATACACATCCCATCACTCACACGTGTATACAAACACGTGCCCACATACCCTTTAGCATGCGCACACCTACCAATAACTACATTGTCCACGTGGCGATTAGCTAGGACCGATAGTGTCCTCTCGTGCAGGTTCATTATGGGCCAGTTGGAGCCCTTCCAGGAGTTCACCTCCAGATCGGTGTACAGCCCCACAATCAGATAGTCGCCCTTGGCTTTGGCTGCTTCCAGAAAGTCACAGTGTCCGGCATCTGTGGCAGAAAAGGGGGGGAATACACGTGGAGTTTGTTGGCAGGAATTCGGTATGCAAAATGAAACGGATGGTCGAATAGTCACATTTGGGTGCCCTAGAACTGCAGCGCGCATACCTAAAGATATGGATAACGTATGCAGCGAAGATATGGATTACGGATATAATGAATATATGGATTATGTATATATTGAAGATATGGATTAAGTATACAATGAAGATATGGATTACATGTATAATGAAGATATGGATTACGTATATAATGAATTTATGGATTACGTGTATATTGAAGATATGAATTGCGTATATAATGGATATGTGAATTACGTATACAATGAAAATAGGAATCACGTATATAATGAAGATACTACTCATGCATGGCGCAAGGGGCTGCGTTCATGTGTTGTAATGCTTATCGCCACATAAATACGCAGGCTGTGGTCATATGGCGTATATCTGCACGTCACATACATACACAAACATGCACTGAGCACGAGATACCCAAGGATACCCCTCCACGCCCGTAAATGCACACACATATGAGTTGGAAACAAGACACGCAGGCTTATCCACGCTTTTCACAACAGGACCGGCGCTATTTCTCCCCGTTTAAATCCCGTTATACGTGGTTACAAGCTGCTCAGAGCGGCATTGATATAAAATAAATTAGGCCTGACGATCACACCTGTCATGGTGCACGGGAAGCAGCCTATATCTCATATGCTGCCGGATTACTTGGACTGCATGATGCAAATACACTCACACTCTGAAATGTGCATATACTATCAAAATGATATATATACAGATATACATATATACCTAAATCCTAATGAATTATGTGTACTTACATCAAAATTATATATACGTTTACTTACATTCAAATGATGTACATATACCTATAGTCAAATGATGTACATATACATATATCGAAATGATATACACATACTATCGGAATGATATATATATATACTTATACTCAAATGCTTTAAGTATACTTATATCGAAATGCTATACATATATCTAAATGATATACGTATACTTAAATTCAAAATGATATACGCATACTTAATTTCAAATGATATACATATTCTTACATCCAATGATACACATAAACTTATATCCAAATGATATCACATATACTACTATTCAAATGATATACATATACTTGTATAGAAGTGATCCAAATATACATATGCCATAAGTAAAGACTGAATGTGTTCAATGGTTGTATGTTGGAGGGTGCGGCAAACTAATTTCAACTTACGGAATAGATCGAACGTTCCTGACACGTACACCACCTTGTCTCCGGGCTGTGCAGCGTTGAAAAAGCGGAGAGATATGGTGTAAGCAAAACGAGCCTCAACTTATTTCCGTGAGTCAATAGAAGTATAGAGAGATACATGTGGTTGATGTGAGCTGAAGTAACATCCCAGACGAACAGATGAGTTAAAGGGTGTATGAGCTATCAACCCTGGGGATAACAAGCATAATTTAAACATGGTATATATGTATATAAACATAAACATAAACATACACTTCAACATAAACATTAGCATATATATATATATATATATATATATATATATATATATATATATATATATATATATATATATATATATATATATATATATACGAGAAAGGACATGGGTAAAGGGCAAAAGCATCAACACAAAAATCTGATGACTACAGTCTCAATGAATATTGTTTTTCGTGCCATTTGAATACATGTATTCCTAATCTATTCAAGGGTTATAAATTTACTGGATTGAACCTCGATCGCGTCAAGATAAAATTTTGAATTGAGACTTGTCGCGATTTCAAATCTTCAGAAAACTCCGACCCAGAATACATACATCATGCAGGCTAAACCGAGCAGCGGATCAATATTAGGTGAGCTTGCATAGTGTTTTCGGCATGATTGTTGGATTTTCTGCTTTGTATTTGCGAATATCCACATACGCACGAACAGGTATCAAGCTTTTGTTTACTTCAGATTACGGTCATGCTGCATACTTTTGGCTCCGTTCCCGATGAAAACTGAACGATCTTCTGTGATGTCTGCAAAAATTGGGTGACACCTGTGTAGGGACTCCCTTTAACAGCACCCTGTGCCAGATTTGGGATGATTATTATACAATTGAGTTCGACGAAAAAAAGGTATAAAAAATTAGGAATATCGAGTAGCTGTACTGATATAGAGTATCATGTTCCACACAGCATTTGGACCAGGGAGACCCGTGTAATACCGATATGGATATCAGATTTTGCGATGCTATGTAGTGGTCATGAGTGCAAGGTACAGGTCATACACCATTGCTGAAAAGCGTATTTCCATACAGACTTTTGATGTTTATATATATGGCCAAATTTGTTGTCATGTGCACATACATTAAACACATTCACAGACATATGCCATACCTGGGCATGTTTATACATATCCTCGATATGGGAGGGGGCTTCACCTTCTTGCGGTCGATCGAAGTGAGTCTTTGTCAAAAGCAGCATGCGCCCTACCAGATCCGTTGTACTGACCCCCTGAGTCCTCTGGCATTCTCTATCGAGGTATACAAGTGCAAAAAAAGAAAAGAAGTTATGAACACACACATGCAACAAAAGTAATACTGACCCACAGACAGATGGCTGTTGTGCTGCTGTGATATTGATATGGCTCATACTACGGGGGATACTGTTCTCAAGACAGAACACCAACACCGAGATACAGACCCCCGGAGCAGTAGACACAGGACTTCACTGAGAAGTAATCATTTCAAGTTCGGAAGAACGGGTTGGTTTCCAAGCAATTCGCAAATGTGTGCCTACACGAATACATAAACACGCACACGCACACGCACACGCACACGCACACGCACACGCGCATATATATATATATATATATATATATATATATATATATATATATATATATATATATATATATATATATATATATATATATATATATATATATATATATATATATACATACATAAATATAAATATAATAATAGATATGTATATATATTTACCTGCAGAGCTAGTATACATAACCTGATGTTTACTCTTACCTCAGTTTTGTACATTGAAGGTGCCACCAAACATGCACATACCAGCACACATCTACGCTCATACCCCAATTAAACGCACATATACAGAAGCCAGCTAGTTTACCTGTATCGACCAGCGTCCTTGATTTCCTGATAGCAATCGTTCCCGTCCGCATCTGAGTACAATAAGAAATGAGCACGAGACGCGATGAATCGAGCTTCCCCATAGCTAAAGTCCACTCTAAAACGTAGGTGCATGCCCAGGACCGAACTTCATCCTGGAGAATATTGCTCTATCGTACGCTACCCCAATTTTAAACCGACGAGTGCTTGTGCTACGCGAGCATGTCATCATATGGCAATACACTTCCCTTTCGCGTACGTATATGAACATAAAAATACCGCTGAGTGTTTGAGCTACGCTGGAGTATATCACTATATACTTATATTTGGATAAGTAAATGTACACAGGATACCTACCGCAGGTGATGTCGTTTCCGTGGACTACGAAGTCGATGTTCTCCTTGTCCATCATAGCCAGCTGCGTGACGTACGGTGCACCCTCGTACACCTCATCAACCCATTTGCACGCACGTACCATTTTGTATCTTGGCAATTGAGAGTGTTATGAGGGATGGTTCTAAGTGCGGTCTAGGTGCTTGTCAGGTTGGGGATGAGCAAACAGAGTAGCATCATGCATTGGTCGTGCACGAAAAACTAGTTACCGCTTGCGAGTCTACAACGCACATGAAAGAATTGCGTCTGTGACAGCTGCTGTGATGGCTTGTCATCTGAACGATTTTTGAATCGCAACACTGAAAACCCGTCCAAAACACAAAAAAAATGAATATATGTTTCCACTCACACACGAAGTCGATGTGTGAGCGTCTAAAGATCATGGCTAGCCTATGTGTTGAGTGTTGACTATATTTGAATTGCTGTACCGTGTGTATGTATGATAAATACATCCGCATGGGAACGATTCTGTGCTTCTGCGCACCCCTCCGACGAAAGTTAGTTCGTCTCTGATGTTCCAAGACACAAAGAACTCTGTAGTAAAACGCGAACTAGACCTCACCTTTCCTCCTGTGTAGCCACAGTAGGTCCTTTATTCTTCATAATGTCCTTGTCTGTGTGCACACCCACAATCAAGTAGTCGCTCATGGCCTTCTTGTCGTCGCAGCGAATTGGCGTGTCCAAAGTGCATCATGTCATAGCTGGGTGAGGCACGAATAAAAGTGAACATTAACACCAAATAGATCTTAGTGTGTTCAGATTGAACATGTACCAGTTTATAGACGCGTATAGATGAGACAACCCAACGCAAATTTTAAACGTTCACCTAGACCAAAACACAGACACAGACACAGACATAAATATATTTATATATAGATAATTATAGATAGATATATTTAAAAACATGCATTAACACACACATAGACAAACAAACATAAATACATACATCTAAGCATATATATATAAACACACACACACACACACACATATACATATATATATGGCTATGAAGATGGAATAGATATGGGTCTGGATTCAGATATAGAGCTAGATACGGCCATATAAGTTTATATACACTCACAGATATATCTATACACACACACACACACACACACACACACACACATATATATATATATATATATATATATATATATATATATATATATATATACATATATATATACATATATACATACATATGTATATATATACATATACACACAGACACACATTTATATATATATATATATATATATATACATAATAGAGATGCACACAATCCCACATACACACACACATATATATATATACATGGATATATATATATATATCTATATCTATATATTTATACTTTAAGATATATATACACTTCAAGATACATTTAATATATACATATATATTGAGTTTAGATTCAGATATAGTTATAGATACAGACATATATGTAAATATACATGTATAAGTATGATTCTAATTATAATTATAGGTATAAGTGTATACACGCATACAAAACAAAGATATAGATATATGTATAGATATAAATATAGATATATATATAGAAATAAATATATATATATATATATATATATATATATGTGTAAGAAAATTTACACATGTATATATATGGGTATGGATATGGAAATGGATATGGGTTTCGATTCAGATATAGATATAGATACGGACATATATGTAAATATTCATGTATAAGCATAATTATAGTCATAAGTACAGGTATAAGTCTATATACGCATACAAAAAACAAAAAACAAAGATATAGATATAGATATAGAAATATATATTTATATACATATAAATATATATATATATAAATATATTATTTACATATATATATATATATAATATATATATATAGATGTGTGTGCACACATACAAAAACGCCCCCCCCCCTTATCCCCCCCACCCACACACATATATATATATATATACATATTTATATATAAACATATATATTCATTTTATTTTCAAATATATATATATATATATATATATATATATTTATGTTTATTTAATACAGTTATATTTAGCAAGCAATAATATATATATATATATATATATATATATATATATACATATATACGTACATACATGCATACGTACGTATATATATATACGTATGTACATATGTATATACATACATGTATATATATATATATGTATGCATATATGTATATATAGTATATATATATATATAATATATATATATATATATATATATATATATATATATATATATATATATATAATACATACACACACACACACACACACACACACACATATATATATATATATATGTAAATATTGAAAATAATAATTATATATATATATATATATATATATTAGTATATACACATACATATACTTATAGCAGATACACAATCAAGGATAATTGAAATGAGGAACAAGCCCACATCAGGCTCATATGGGTTTGAAAATATACATATAGCGGCCCGCATCTTTGCTTGTGTATGTATAGCCAAGAATTCATATATTTAACAGAACTTACCATCCATCGCACCAGGCTCGTACAGTTTTCTTCTGACCCTCATTGTTGCTATTTTGTGTCATCGTGTGTTATCCTATTCACCAACTAGAGCGTCGTACTATGAGCAGGCCTCAGAATGCGATTTGTATAGGAATGTACTATATTGTTACGCATTGGATTCGTCCATGAGACTGCCTATGTAACAATTTATTATTATAGCCACCAAAGCACTAACTATAATTGTCATAACAATGGCCGGGAGTCAATTCGGTTTTAGGATTTCAGGGTAAACGTTTTAAGAACTTGTACACTGAGTTGAAAATCTCCTGGTATTTTTAATATAATAGTTTTTAACGTTGTACTTAATCGTAAACACGATTGATTTCAAAACGTTTAAACGAGAAACGAACTGAGGTATTTATTATTATTAAAAATGTAGGCCGTTGGTATTAGACTGTTAGGGGCCAGGGGCTTGGCCCTTGGGCCTGGGCCGCCTTGGGGTGTCACTCTACTCATGAGTCATGAGGTCATTACAGTTTTGGGCACTTTCACTCATTTTTACTCTCCGTTGCCATGACAGAAAATTTCCTGTGTTGACCAAATATAGCGATATGTGACGATGGCGGTAAATCTGTAATATGATAGAGCTAATACGACCCACATATGTGCATTGCGCGGGGTCGTGTATGTAGCCGTTGCATCTATTCTTACCTTGCTCAGTTTATATGTTCATAATAATTCACATAACCTGACTAGTATACATAGGACTAGTCACATAGCCTGACTAGTTCATGCATACGTAGGACTAGTCACATACCCTGACCAGTTTATGCATGCATAAAACTAGTCACACACTCAGCGGCTTTGAGACTTAATTAAATATACATAAAGTTTTCTTTTGCGTCGTTCACTTTAGTGACACCCGAGTATGGCATGTTCCACCGTCACATTGGCAACTTGCGCTCACTGACAAAATATGTATCCACATACCAAGTGTATTGGTTATAGCAGCGATTTCTCGTTTTAGAAGGCTATGTATAGCGCGTGTAAATATATCTTTTAAATCCGATTGAATTTCTCAAATGTATGTATGGAGTCAGATTTTTAAACGGTTAAATGTATATACGTACATACAAGATTAGTAAAAAAAAAGGGTATTTGCACCTGAAACTGTTCTTGGTAGAACAGATATTAATAAGCGCGCAGAAGCGACCGTATCAATTGCAATATGCAAAAACATGGAATTAAAGTATACACTATTAGTGGTCGAGCAAGAAAGGAGAAATATACAAAAGAAGAAACAATGCCAGTCACTATAGTCACGCCACTGCCCAGATATTATAACAACTGAGATATAAAGTTGAATGACAGCGCATAACCCACTGCAAATATGACGAGCGAATAGTGCAGTATTTTTGTAGATACTACGCGAGGTCATGATGACGAATGTATACATCCAGTAGTTTAAAATATCGTTATATTTTATGGTTACAAAAAAACCTAGAATAGGACTACTAAGCACGCTGTACCAGGGCTTTGCCTATTTTAAGAATATAAAATAGAATAATAATATAGACAGTTCATGATGAACGATCATGTGTTCATGATTGCGTGACCTAGAACTGGTGATCTTATCCGAGTATTGGATCTCTGACAGTAAAGCCAAACTCCAGAAGATATACCCATACAAGTAGATAAAATATAAAAGGCGATCTGCCAGTGTCTATACTGCAGTGAACTTGGCTTTGCTGGTGAATTAAATGACCACCGATCTCTGCTTTGTACTTTCACTATAATTGATTTGATAGCAACGCATTGAAAGATAAAGTTGCATAGCCTGAAGTCGTGACAGATTTCTTAATACACAAACCTCAACAGGCTGCATGCCAGTTTAACTTTCAACTTAAAATAAGTTTGAAACTTAATAAAGCACATACTTTCGTTTATTTTGATTGCATTGTTGCCGTAAATGGCAGTACCAGAAACCGCCCAATCGAAAATACCGGTTGCCACTGACCAAGATAGATTTAGTTGACAGACTAGTGTATATAAACATTTTATATGCCCAAAGTATAGCGGTGGATGACTATAACAGACTAGTACTAGGCTCAACTGATTAAGCATGCTCGGAACACATGCAAGTTAGCATGCATGAATAACCCACATATACTGCCCCGTTCAAACCATTTTTTCTCTCTGAGATACTGCGCACTAGACCCGTATCTGAATACATACTCTCGAGTCTATGACTGCCGTCATTTTATCAGATATGCATATATATATATATATGTACGTCTATATATATAAACACACGCTCACGCACACACACAGACACAGACACACAGATACTGCGCACTAGACCCGTATCTGAATACATACTCTGAGTCTATGACTGCCGTCATTTTATCATCATGATATGCATATATATATATGTACGTCTATATATATAAAACACACGCTCACGCACACACACACACACAGACACACACACACACACATATATATATATATATGTATATAAACACACACACACACACACACACACACACTATATGTATATATATTTAAACGTTTAAAATTTACATACATGCTGCCTTTCAGACCATCAATTGGTCAAGAATTACTTCTTTTCCCAATATGTATACCATCTCTGAAGGTATGTACCATCGTGCGCACGGAAACGAGTCCACAAGTAAAGTACATCAGCAACACACAAGGACCTCTTAGACTGCTTTATTCCTCTTGAGAAACTAGCCTATTTGCAGATGGACCGTCCAACCCTGCATCTCTTTCTTTCCCACACGTGCTTGGCTCACTGTCCTTTACAGTGCCATCCCCCTGTAATTCTGGGAGCAAACTCCTCGTATCCTCACACCCACTATCTCGACTATCATCCTTCATCACATCTTCTTGTATAGCGTGATCATCCTCTTTGTAGAAGCTGTCTGTGTGTCTGCTGGTCTTGTTCTCACGGCCTCTACCCAGCACTTCAATAGTGGCAGTACGTGCCAGAGTATTCATAGTATCACTTCCTTCGTTCGCTGCCGTGGCCGAATCCTGTCTTGATATAGGGCTCATCTGCGGGATGTGACAAGTAATGTTTAGACAAAGTGAGCGAAGGTTGGTGCTCGGTGTGATGACAGCATGTCGAAGATACTACATATATAACTATCTACCAACTGAATGATCTCACAAACGCTGCGGCTGAGCCTGACCTTCACAACACGTACACACCTGACCCTTTTCACCACGTTCGCTCTCACTGTGATGGCTACCACTAGCGACGTCCTCTTCTTTCCTGGTACATTCCACTTGAGCATCTTCAACCCCAGTCTCTGTAACCTGACCATGTGCCACTCGTGCATTGCTCCTGGGTTGTGCGCTCGCCGGCAGTGCTGAATCGAGGTTTGACGGCGATAAACCTTGGTTTATCTTTCCCTGAGTATCCACCCGTGCCCGTGCCTGGTCTTGCTCCTGTGTCTGTGTCTGCGAGTGGCATGGTTGTGACCGTGCGGGTGCCGGGCTTGTCTGTGAGTGTACAACACGTGTGTCAGTCAAGTCCGTGTGCGTGTGTGTATCCACATCTAAACTCGCACTATCGTCGTCATCGCTCCCAAATGCAGTATGGTGAGCATGAGCTTGTGCCCCAGCGGACGGGGTCTTCTGTGACTCTCCTGCTTCATGTCCCCGTATGTTGGGTTGCTGTGTGTTCCTCTGTTGTGTATCTATATCCGATCGCTGACTGTTGGCCTGTTGCCTGTGTTGGGGTTGTGCCTGTTTCTGTGCCTGTTCCGGTGGTCTAGCTCCCTTAGAGTGGTGCTGGTGTGCACTGGCGCGTGCACTCGCCTGAGATTCATAGCCCTCTCTTTGTAAAAGGGTGTCTGCCGCAGATGTTTTCTGCCGTCCAGGGTCGCCATCACGCCCTGCAAAAGGATACAAAGGTGCAATCGAACGATCAGGTTTCCAACCTCATGTGAAAGAATAGCACAATGTGGACTATACGGAGAGTGTTCACAAACTATATGTTACACATACACATCTACCGCAGAATGTCTTTTGTTGGGTTGATAGCCATCATCATGTAAAAGAACAGCACTATATGGACTATATGGAGAATGTTAACAAACTATATGTTACACATACACATCTATCGCAGAATGTCTTTTGTTGGGTTGATAGCCATCATCATGTGAAAGAACAGCACCATGTGGACTATATGGAGAATGTTTACAAACTATGTTACACATACACATCTATCGCAGAATGTCTTTTGTTGGGTTGATAGCCATCATCATGTGAAAGAATAGCACCATGTGGATTATATGGAGAATGCTCATCCATGCATACACTCAGACCCAAATATACGTTACACTCAGAAATAACTTGCATTGTATGCGAGTCAAAGTTTCCGAGTCTTTAGCCGCTAAATCTTCATGCGCTCATGTACCAGACAAAATAAGAGGCGTATGTCTCCTCTTGAGATTGGTGATCATGTACACGCTAGATAATCATACAAACGCATGTGTGTGTGCAATGCGAGTGTTCGTTGCCTCGTTGCCAATGTCTTGTTAACAGATTTAATACGTATCATATGTCAAGCACAAATTTGGTATATAAATATAGAATACAAATATGGTACTATACACGGTACATTAATATGGTATATTACTTCCCGCATATGGCCTGATAGAGTTCCATACGCACAACCCAATGGGGAAAATTAATACCAGCTCTTTCCCTTCGCCGAGGCTCTGCTGGATGTTTGATACAGCACACTACCTGAATAGTAAGCAAACATCGCCTATGGGGTTGACAAACGCAATCCTCACACACGGAAATGCGAGTCCACTATAAAACGCCATTTGGGTCATGCAGAAGTGTAGCATAGTTTAAACGCTTGCCTTTAAGCGAGTCGGAGTCGTCAGGGCTATGCACGCGAGTACGGTCATCGGTGGTGGCCTGTCTGTCTGTGTCTGTGGTGTTGTCGAGGGCTGTGATCAACGTACCTGGTGCAAAAAGAAGTCGAGACAAGTGATTTAGAAGGATACACAGCAGACGAGAATTGAATTAGCCACAGGGGACTCATGAAGAGATAGCCTATATGGGTGTGGGTGTGGTTGTGGGTGTGGGTGTTTGGACATGTGATCAAAGTGCCTGGTAGTGTACCTAGCGGAAACAAGTGGTGTGGGCAATGGTATTGGTGATGAGAAATAGCTACTTCTGACGCATGAAGAGATAGCCTGTGTGGGTGTGGGCGTGGTTGTGGGCGTGGCTGTGGTTGTGGGTGTGGTGTGTGGTTGTGTGTGTGCGGTGTGTCTGGGCCCATGCGATGTACATGCGTGGTGGTATGATTGCACTCAAGTGATATGGCAATGGTTGTGGTGAATACCATAGCTACGGCGAATTCATACATAGGTGGCCGGCCCTCCATGCTGTGGGTACTTCGAAGTCTGTGGAAGTGATAGAAAGAACACTCAAAACAGCCGATAAGTGGTGGGGAACTGATGCGCACAGCAGGGTACTGCACTCTGGTACGATTTGTGCACCAGTCCAGTTCGGTACAGCATACAATGGACAGGACAAAACAAACCGCACCAATCTAGCCATAGAAACGTCTGCGGAAATAGGATAGTTATTCGCTGGAGCGTCTATACTGATACAGTCCGGCACAACCAGCAAGGAACTCCAATACCCCATGCGCCTATCAGCCTACTACGAGGATGGGCTCGGCAGTCAGAACAACGACCGTGGCCGCAGCGTAGAACGATACCGGTAGCCGCACACGCACCAGAGACGAGCTATAGGGCGAGTCAACACATGCACAGACGCGGGCCACAGCTATAGGGCGAAGTAACACATGTACAGACGCGGGCCACAGCTATAGGGCGAGTCAACACATGTACAGACGCGGGCCACAGCTATAGGGCGAGTCAACACATGTACGGATGAAGACACTCCTGCGCACGCACCAGAACTCGGCTGCAGACTATTTGCAGCACAAAGTCTGTGTATCTCATCAATACAAAGTCTGTGTATCTCATCATTGTGTCATAGGCCCCGCAGGGGGTCGGGTGGGTTGACCAGTGCCGGCTCTCCGTGCCCTACGCATAAACTATACAAGCCGCATGCATACAAACTCAACTAACTCGAACCACTCCCTAACTTAATCCATACCTACAACATCGTCCGTGGTAGCCTTGACTATCCCATCGCGGTTCTTGCCGTTCGACAGCACCTCACAGTTGTCCTTATCTCCAAGCATGAAGTTCGGGCGCGTCCACAACTTCACACTGCCGGCCTGACTAGTGGTGATGATGCACGTGCGACGGAACAGTATGTCGGTCAAGGGGTAGACATCGACCACACGCGAACAAATGGGCTCAAAGGTGGGGGCCATTTTACGGGGCAATGGTGGTACCGGTATTGCTATGTCGATTGCGGTACAGGTGTTCAGCGTGGAAGCGCCTTTCTGTGTCGAGGAATAGGGCCGGAATGATGGCCAGAATGGCGGTTCATATTTTCTTGCATTCGTTGTGTATGTACGCATCGAAGATAACCACCATATATGAAAGTGAATATACAGCCAGGCGCTTATATATATATATATATATATATATATATATATATATATATATATATATATATATATATATATAAACGCATCATAATATATATATATATATATATATATATATATATATATATATTATTATATATATATATATATATATATATATATATATATATATATATATATATATATATATATATATATATATATATATATATATATATATATATATATATATATATATATATATATATATATATATATATATATATATATATATATATATATATATATATATATATGTATTGTGTATATTATATACATGCATACATACATACATACATATATATATATATATATATATATATATATGTGTGTGTCACAAAGCACCGCCAGAGAGCGATGGAGGATGATATTGGCGAAGGTCCCGATCGTCTCCGAGAGATATATTGGCTAACAAATAAGTGACAACTTTGGTTACGATACGGCTTTGGCATGCATCGACCAAGGTAACGATTTTTTGCATAGACAGATGTCACATCATACACCTACCACACAACGAGCCCCACAACTGCTACTTGCCAACCCCCCACTTTCTGAAACACAAATGACGAAATTACGCACTTCACACATCCCCCATTTACGACCGTCCTGGGTCACTGAATGTTGCACTCCCACAACGCTGGCCTTGAGTCCAGACCCGCCTCGGCTATGTAATGTGCTTCACATCGCACAATTAAAACTCAAAGACCACCTCATAGCATTCAGATACACGTATACATACTATGTATAGCCAAACCGTGTCGTAAACAAACCAATGGCGTTCGAGGCACTACGAAAGGTGTGTGTCCCACAACAGCAGCCTTCGATCCCTGCACACTGGGCCTATACCATACTACCACTTTAGGGTATAGGGTTTTAGGGTTTAGGGTTATACCACATACAAGGACTAATCAAACGCCGGAGTCCAGCCCGCACAGACACACATCATAGCACTACGGACAATATGTCGCACCCACACACCACTACCTTCCGAGGTATCCTGAGGCCCGGGAGGCTGAAGTCCCATAGCAGCAGCCGTAGGTCCAAGCCCACTGAGCCGATGCGATAAACCCGGTTTTTCTCATCGCATACCCACGGGTCAAACGCCACCGCGACCACCCACGATGAATGGCCCTCTCCACGTGCGACCAGACCTTTGTTCTCAACTGACCAGATGGAGACAAGATCATCCTCGCCGCCTGTCTGGAAGGGTTTAATCGGTAAACAGAGGTCGTGAGCAAGGGGTTGGATGTGTGTTTAGTTGTGTGTGTGTTTAGTTGAATGTGTGTTTACTTGAATGTGTATTTATTGGTATGCGTGCAGTGTATAACGGCGGGATACATATGCTGACACAAACTCATGCCACTGACGGATGCATTTGGTGGCCATAAATGAATTAAAATAAATTCCGCAGACAATTAGAATCGCATACCACTATATACTTGCCGTCCGGACTCCAGCTCACACAAAGTAACGCACCGAAATAGCTCTGCAGCGTGACGATTAATCTGAGAGGAGACGGTACGGTACAGGCAGAACATTTGCACGGCGAATGAAAGAACGTTATCGACAGATACACGGTAGGCTATGAGCCGCATGCGACTGTACGTACCTACTGAAATTAATGTGTATTTAAACTAAATAAGAACAAAATAAAAAGCTCGGAAGATGCGAAGGACCGTGCCTTACAGTAAGTAACACGGCATTCTGGGATAGATTCTCTTTAAGTACCCTACAAACTACACTCACCTGTCAGCCTTCACATCGACTATACGCAGACAACCGTCCTGGCTCACAATGGCCACACTTTGCTGGTCTGGCGAAAACTGAAACGCTGCCAACCAGAGAGACGAGAAGTTGAAGGGTTAGTATTTGCTAGAAGGGAGATTACACACACACACACACACACACACACACATATATATATATATATATATATATATAATAATAATAATAATAATACTTGTGCGGACGGATATTTACAATATATATTATGTAACCACACAACACACTTACCATTAATTGATCCCTTGCCAACCCTCCATCGAGTGATTGGATTAGATGTTTTCCGGGGGTGCATGACAGCAAACCTGGAAGGTAAACAAAAACAGTATCAAAATACTAAACCATGGAAAAGTGTGGTATGTACCGAACATCTCAATACGCACTCCTACATACACCCGTGCACATGTATCTAACAAGCGAGTCCGTTGCGCTTAACATACCCGTTGAAGACGTTGCGCCCCGCTTCTTTCCAATTCATGGCTGTTGTGGGGTCTAAACGTTCCTTGTGGTATTTGTACATCATTCCATCTGCGTGCGCGGCTATAAATAGATCACTGCTCCCGGGAATCCAGCGTAGATAGGTAACCTTTGTTTTGTTTATGCATCCCTGTGTATCCGAAGTCGGACGAAATTTAGCGTATTTTATTTGTAGGTATAGCCAAGCCGAGCACAAGTTAAAACGACGTGTTGCACGCAACTATAGACTCTCATACATAGATGGGGATGCGGAAGATCTGTCTAGTACGACTTCTGGCAGATTCCAAACATAGACAATCATGTCATGTACGTTGTCGTCTTAGAAATGACGATTAAAATACTACACTTGGTTACACGCCCATTGGGCAAGGGCTCATGGCATCTGTAAAGGAATGAATCTGAGAGTTTATGGGAAATCAACACTCAGACAAACAAACCACACACACACACACACAATATATATATATATATATATATGTTTATATATATATATATTATGTATATGCATATATTCATATATATATATGAGTATATATATGAGTATATATATATAATATATAGAGGCACAGAGATAAAAATGAGACGCCCTTGCAGCCACAACAAAGGCTGTATACACTGCCTCAGTTTGAAGAATTAAGTCTTATGCTATAACTGACGACATAAGCTTCTTCAGCGACGATAATGAACAGACGGAAAATGTGGATTCGATGCGACCTCAACACCACCTATGTATGTATACCAAATACACAAAGAAACTATTTAAGGCACTATAATGTTCCTGTCGATGGACAGGCATTGACTAATATCATACACGATCCCAGAGATACACACACATGTATGCGTAGTTCCTACCCCCTTGTTGAACCAGACAGGCTTCCTCCGGAATAAGGTTTTGAGGCCCACTTCGCCAGATTCGGTGCCCATAAGCCATTCTGCGTCCTGGTTTGTTTATATTGTACCGGTATTGGATATTCAGAGCAGGTGCATGGAAGGCGTTGGCTGATATTAATCATTAGAAAAAAACGCTTTTCATGAATGGCAGGTGGAAACAAGCACATGACCATCTACTTTGTTGTAGGTTGTTTGAATGCTATTATTTTTGCAAGCAATATAGTGTAGCGAGAGGGCTGCTAATAACTCAAACATTTAGTTACGACGAGAAAATCACAGGTCTGGACATACAAACATGCTTCAAACAATCATATATACACGATAACTTACATACATGTGTAAGTGTATGTGTTCAGGGTAACTTTCATACATGTATATGCGTAGGTGTTCATAATAACTTTCATACATGCATCTGTGTATGCGTTTATGATAAATTTCATACAAGTAAGTATGTGTGTGTGCGTCACGCGCTCCTACATGTGTATTATGTTTATATAGAATCTCTAGCACGATGCGGATTGTGTTTGAAGCGTAGGATATCTATTGAAGCCATTTCTATGTAACTCTATGCGCCTGTAACAGATTGTTAAACATTTGTTCGTACCCTAAAGTAAGTGTACAAAAATACGGGTTTCTATAAGTATATGCACATATTCATATATATATTTTGAATAATAAGTATATATATATATATTTTGAATAATATAGTATATATATATATATATATATATATATATATATATATATATATATATATATATATATATATATATATATATATATATATTATATATATATATATATATATATATATATATATATATATATATATATATATATATATTATATATATATATATATATATATATATTATTATAATATATACATATGCTATATATATATATTATATATTATATATATATATGCATATCATTACATACATATATATATATGTATATATATACATATTATATATATATATTATATATATATATATATATATATATATGTATATATATATATATATATATATATATATATATATATACATATATATATATATACATATGCATGCATACATATAAACACATATATATATATTCTTTATCACTATATATACATATATATCTATGCATATCTATATCTGTGTACCTGTCAACCGTACTTACATATGTATTCGGCACTCTCTTTGCCGCATGGGCCGTCGCTGGGGTGGGTGTAGCGTACGTGTCCAGCTTATCACTGTGTGAGATAGTGTGTTGAGCGCGTCCGTACGCATAGCACTGGAAAATATTGTGTGTGGTGAAGATAAGACACCCGGTGCCACCAGAGCGCCATTTTGGCCTTGTTGTGGGGTGCTGTAGGGTCTGTGGCGTGTGTCACTGAGCTGGTGTTGATGCTCTGTCCGCCATTGTGCGTTGTGCTGGTGTTGGGTAGGCCTTTGGTTTCTGTGTTGGATGTAGTGCGGATTTCTGCATGACGTGTGTGTGTGGGGGGGGGGGAGGGGGGGAGGGGTGAGTGGATGTCCACGATGTGCGGTCAAAAGTGACTGTGGATATACACTGAACTACAAAGGGCATCAACAAGAAAACAGGTCAACTGGCAATCAAGTCATCAAGCAAACAACTGAACAGGTAAACAAGAAAACAAAGGTTTAGTGTTTAAGGGGTCTAAAAGTTCCCAATCACACAGGTTGTATACAATGAATGTATGC